>JAQGAF010003329.1:0-18090 GCA_034687865.1 Kryphioiulus occultus
CGTGAACGTGACGAAAACGTGTGACGTCACGTGTAGCATTGCAAATCAATGGGAGCAGATCTCGTGCCATGGAATAACAATTTTGACGTGTATAGCTTTCGCTATCTTTTTCATTTTATCGAGAAAGAGATTTCTTTGTCATTTATTTAAAGCTATACATGTACCCAACATTAGGGGGTATCCTGTTACCCGAATTATTCATTAATTCAATATTGCTGGTAAAATGCATGAACGTGAGTTTGCTAATTTTCACGTCGAAAACGCCATTTTTGACCGTGAACGCGCACGTTGATAATGTCACGTGATTTGCGCCCATTCATCAGCAATGCTAAAAAAGATTGGCGTCACGTTCACGTTTTACGTGGAGCGCAAACTCTCTAGTATCGCCTAGTAGTGCAGGGCGATTTTGAAAGCGTTATCGAGATGAGGGAGGGAACGGCAAAAAATTATAACATGATAATTAATATTTGAACGCTCTCTGCTGGGAATTTTGTATTTGGCGGCGATTAGCAGCTCCATGTTGTGATGACGCCATGAGGGATGTCTGCTCAAGCCTCCGTCTTGTTTCCATAGTTCCCAAATTCCAGCACATGTAATGGGCACATTTTCGATCTCTCCATCTTCTATCATCAATCGCCATCATGTCAGAAAGGTAGATATGTCTATATACACATGTACATGTATTCAGCTTATCGAATGAACTTATTGTGAGGCTGCTAGTTTCGACTAATTTTATTTTATGGAAGCCTTACTATCAAATGTTCTAACGATTTTCAATTCTTTCAATGTTCAGAACAATTTAGCCATGCATTTTACATGTACCTTGTAAAGTTGCCAAATTGTTTAGATCCTATAACAAGAAACATTCTTGATGGCGGCCGCCATATACTATTCTATTATTTTTTATTACCATAGCCAGTGCGAAACTGACTTGTACTTCAACATACTGCCTTCTCAGTGGCCTATTTTGTATACCCCGGAGTATAATATCACTTTCTGGGGTCTTGAAAAACTTCATCCATTCGACTCATCAAAATGGGCCTGCATCTATAAGTTCTTGGAGGGTAAGATCACTACAAGATATAACTAAGACACTATTCTATTGAAATTACACGTTTGGCATTGTACATATGTCTTTAGAAGCTGCAATGTTGGATGATGCTATGGTGATTCAGCCTCATGAAGCGCAATTGCAAGATTTGATGATGGTGCATCCAGCAACGTATTTAAACAAATTAAAGGCTAGTTTTATGATTATATTTTCTAAAGTTAATTCTAAAACAAAGATTATAATGGCACTCTTGTTGCAATTGGTTGTAAAATATTTTTTAAAGAGCTCTTAGTTTGAGAAATTGGGCAGTTTTTTCATACAATATGTAGAGTATAGTTGAATTAGGAAATTACTAATAAAGAATAAAAAATAAGATGGACATGATAGTGCATGAAATAATGTGTTAAATAACAAATACATTGGATTTCTTGTTTATAGTGGAGTGCATATGTTGCAACAATAACTGAAGTTCCTCCAGTTTCTCTGTTACCCAACTGTATTGTTCAAAAGCGTATTTTAAAGCCATTTAGGTTTCAAGTTGGTGGTACCGTTTTGGTAAGATTATATTAAACTTTTTACACTAGTTTAGAAACAATCATACACTGAAAAGCAACTGACTAATATACATGTAATGTAAACCATGTTTTTCTCTAAATGCAACAGGCAGGAAAAGTTGCAGTTGAAAGAGGATGGGCTATTAACATTGGTGGTGGATTTCATCACTGCTCTTCTGAACGAGGAGGCGGTTTTTGTGCCTATGCTGACATTACATTATCAATACATTTTGTATTTAAGAAACTTGAAGGCATTTCTAAGGTCATGATTGTGGATTTGGATGCACACCAGGTAGGATTTTATAGATGTTTTAGTTATGTTGAAAATTATGAAAACATTTAAAATTCTTTCAGATTTAAATAAGTTCAATTCCAAAGTCAGCAACTGATTAAATTTCATAAAGTTCTTAACCAAATAATTTCTTAATGCAGATATCTGTTGCTTTCTTTAAGGGTAATGGCCATGAGAGGGACTTCATGAATGATAAGAGAGTGTACATCATGGACGTCTACAATAAAGGGATTTATCCAAAAGATGATTTTGCAAAACGTTAGCAAACCTCGTATAATGGGATAATTTGAATTGCTCATTGACATGGCAGAAAGAGAAATTTAATTTGAGTATTTCTTTAGGTATTTGTTTTCTTTAAAATAAAATTAGCATTTTCACAGTTTGCCTAGATATGGCATTTCTATTAGTTTTTTTATTCAATTGATTTTGTGGATTTAAGTTAATTATTTTTTGGTTTATAGTTAATACATATTGGACTTATTTGTTTGTCAGAAATTCGTTGTGATGCTTTTGTTTATCTTTAGGTGCTATTAACAGAAAAGTGGAACTTCATCACAAAACGGAAGATGAGGAGTATCTTATCAAAGTGAACACGTATGTTAAATCACAAAAATGCAATTGCTAGATTTTCTGAATTCATTTTAATTTCTACTGTAACGTACAGACATTTGGAATGCGCTTTGAAAGAATTTCATCCAGATCTGATTGTATATAATGCTGGAACTGATATTTTGCAAGGAGATCCCTTGGGCCATCTCAGCATATCGTCAGAGGTGAGTAGGGACACTTTAATATACCCTCATTTTTCTTAAAGTGTGCATATGATTTACTACAAAATGCCTTTGTATTGCAGGGAATCATTAAAAGAGACGAGATTGTTTTTGAAAAGGCAAAGAAGAGAAAAATTCCCATCTTCATGGTCACTAGTGGTGGATATCAGCGACAAACTGCACGCATTATTGCCGATTCAATTCTCAATCTGTGGAGAAAGAGGTTGATTGGAATGAATCTTGACTGAAGAGTGAGAAGATGCTATGTAAAATTTCATCATGGATGAGGTAATGTGTCATATGATTTTTCTGAAAGAATAGATTTAAAACTGCTTACTTACTCTGAAACTGAACATGAATTATACATACATAACTTGAAAACTACATGCCAGATTCTATAGGGAGAAATGCATATTTTGAGTTTTACTAATGGTATACTGTATATTGTATATATGGCATAATAAGTTTCTACAATTATTTTTATCTACAATTGATTAAATATTATTTTGAAAACTGGATTCAAGTGCCAATTTGTCATGAAATAAAACTGATAAATTGGAAAGCTTTGGCTATGGCATTCTTATCATTGGTTTGCGAACAAAAATTTTAACGCAAATCATTTAATTTTTTTTTTAAAATAGTGTCGATGTTTAGGACCGAGATCATTTTAACAGGTTACACATAGAGAACATTTAACATATATGTCCTATAAATTTCAATCCAAAATATTTTTTTTAACTAACGTGCCTTCTGTAAATTGTTTTGTGACTTACGAAACTGCGCAACACAAGTCAAATCATTGCAAGCCTCAAATTAATTAAATGTACTGTCTAATGCTGCACTATGATATCAATAAGCAGCCATTAGTTAGATTATCGACAAGATTGACCAAATTGAGAAAAGAAATCAGTAGAGGTAATCCCACGATAGACATTTTGGTTTAGGTGATCTCGGATTGCCTTCTGTTCTAAAGCTAGCTTCTTGTTTTCTTCCATCACTTGACGATGGTATTCCCTCTCCAAACGTTGGCGTTGGCGTTCTCGCAGGAGGTCGGCTCTAGTCTGAAGCAACAGTTTGTGTTCCCAAGCTGTTTCCTCTTGTTTTTCCACCACCTCATTAATCTACAAAATGAGTAAATCGGTAAGAGAAGAAAATGCGTATCTTTGGTGATGGTGGCGATTCTATATACCTTCCTCTCCATTGCTTGCTCACGTTGTGACTGCAGAATATGCCCAACTTGTTCAGATGACATTCCTTTCCAGCGATCAGGAATAACACGATGGGGACCAAATGCGCTGATAGCCATAGCAGGATCTTCAGATAAAATGTTACTGAAGATATGGTTTTCCATTTCTTCAGCATTTAGTTCCAATTCCCGTTGTTTGAGCAAACGAGTATGACTGATTTTATGTTGAAGCTAAAAACGGCAAATAGTGAATGTCAGAAGATCTAGCAAAGTATCAAATAAATTAAACTTAAAAAAAAGCATGCCCATATTTAATATTTGAAATCCCTACCAGCTGTTGATTGTAATTTTGAATTGCTTTTTCTAAATTCAAGCGATGACGTTTTTCATTCTCCATTTGCTCACGTGCAGCCTTTGCAATTCTTAAGGATTCATTGTCCTGCATCATTTCATTATCTTTAGACTGTCTTTCAATTCTGCGTTTTTCTTCACTTTGATTTTCAAGCCAGATTTTCTGAAGTTCTTTTTTTTTCAATTCCCTTTCTTTTTTCCACATATCTTCTCCGTCAAACCTACAAATGGAAGATTTCTGGGCTTTATTTCTAACTGATCTTCATGCGCCTATAGGTACGTTCATGCTCACTTCTGAAGACTGGAAGGACCGCACGATTCATCATTGTTCGCAGCACGGGGCGGTTTCGATTTCTTTAAGGCATGTGGATCATTCAGGTCAAAGTCGCGCTGAGTTTCTGGGCACTGACACGTTACACGATACTTGTCCACCGCTTTCTCTAATCTGCGTTTTTGCTCCATTTGCCGCTGGTGTGCTCTCACTGCCATCTGGTCTTGAAGCAACATTTCTTTCTCTGAAAAAAATGGTTCGAAGAAACAACATGTGTACCAGTACTGTATTGATTACATAATCTGATTATTTGCTGCAACAACGTCATTATTCGAAAATCGTGATTTTTCAGCATATGCATACAGTATTTGAAGTTTAATCCCCCTGTACCAATATCTCAAAATTAATGAATTTTGAGTTATGACATTGTTGCAGCAAATGAGGGATGATGGAAGAGTCGGTACTTTTTTATTTGGGCACCGCTAATTACATATTACTAATTTACTTATAAATTATTCTTTTTCATTTATTTGGGAGAGCAAACTTTGCAAAGCTCAACTTGCCAAAACGTGATACAGGTTAAATAATCCACATATAGGTTCAATTACCCATTTCTCTTTCTCGCAAGCTTTGCAGCCTTTCTCGGTGTTGACGTTCTTCCATCTGTTGAGTTAATGCAACGACATCGATCTAAAATTAATAATAAAGGGCCATAAAGAACATGTGCAAACTTTAATTGTTGATTGCGTTTTGATAGGTTTACGCAGGTTGGTGGGGTTTAAAGGGCGCAATACCTAGAAGGCAAAATAGCGCCCAAACTGCGACTGGGTTGAAGCTCCCTGACGCTGCCAAGAATATGTGTGTATGGTACGTAGGTGAAATTTTGTCACATAAAAACTACAGATCTTCGCCTTATTAAATAATGTGAAGATGTTGAGCTTGATTTAGGGCACATAATTTCATTCCTATGCCACATTACTGTGATTTTTCTTTTTGTTCTGCAAAGCTATATGGGATAGAGATGCACATTTGTCTTACGCCAATACGTCTTTTTTTCTCGTCAAGTATTCGACTTTTTCGTTCTTCTTCCCGGATACGCCTGCGCTCAATGGCAGCTGCTAATTTCGGATCGATTGGGAACTGTAAATTAAACATGATTTCGTTTGAAACTATAATTATCACCGCGATCGAGATAAAAATGATCCCCTTTGAAAAATCAAAATAAACACATGTGATCATGCGATGACGCGTTGCTAGGGCAACTAGATCACATGACCCACCCACCATTTCACGTATCAAACGAGATTTTGCGAGATTTTCAGCTGGTTTCCCGCCGACAGTGGATGAAGATCGTCAAATAGGCCTAATGATGTTTACGTTCCCGTGAATACTTTACTGCAATTCAGCCTCATTTAGAAATTGTTAGAATTTTCATGACGATGTCTAATCGCTGACAGAAAGCCTGTTTGAATTGAAGCATAGCAAAAATGGGCTATCTTCGATACATCGAGGTGGAAAACTTCAAATCTTATCGTGGAAGAATTCGCATTGGAACGCTGAAGCCATTTACGGCTGTCATTGGTCCGAATGGCTCCGGTAAGATCCCTGCCAAATTAAATTTTCATGATTTCCTTAATTTATTAGCGTCTATGACTTCATTAGCAACAAAACTGTGTTTCGTAGGTAAATCGAATTTTATGGATGCTGTCAGCTTTGTTCTGGGCGAGAAAACGTCGTGTTTACGAGTCAAACGTTTGAGTGTGAGTTGTCACGATTTTTGAACATCCATTCTTTCTTGAGGAATTTGACATTTATATTAGGGGATTATGATATTAAATTATTAATGACTACAATGACTTAGCAATAAATTGTTTTGAGCTACAATAGAAATTTGACAATTTTGTGGTTAGGCCTGTGAGGCTGTAGCATTTCCATCCTCTCATGTTGCATTTCAATGGTGTTTGCAATTATTTTTGCAAAATTGTGAAAGCTAGTTTTGCGTGTTGTCAGGTGAAGTAGCTACAATGTATACGCATTAATTGATGCAGTGTTCATGGCATGATGTACAAAATTAACTGATTTTTTGAAATGCATTGAAATTCTTCTTAATTCATTGTAATGTTCGCATTGCAGGATTTAATTCATGGAGCCCCTATAGGACAGCCTGTTTCAAACAGAGCTTCAGTCACAGCGGTGTATCATGATGACGAAAAAAATACAGATACCAGATTTACGAGAACAGTGAATGGATCTTCTTCAGACTATAGGATTAATGACAAAGTAGGATTTACGATTATTTTCCCAATCATATATCTTGTGTATAAGGGAGAAATCATTTGAAAATAGAGTAGTGAATTAAAAATACATCCTAAATTTTGAGATATTTATGTTGAATTGTGATTCCATTGTAGCCTGTAAGCCATGTCCAATATGCGGATGCTTTGGAGACCCTCAAGATCAACGTGAAGGCCAAGAACTTTTTAGTATTCCAAGGTGCAGTTGAGTCCATAGCCATGAAAAATCCAAAGGAAAGGACCGCTCTTTTTGAAGAAATTAGTCATTCCGGTGAAATGAAGGAAGAATATGATAGGCTGAAGGCCGAAATGTTGAAAGCTGAAGAAGACACTCAATTTACTTATCAAAAGAAAAAAGGAATTGCTGCTGAAAGAAAGGAAGCAAAGATGGAAAAGGAGGAAGCAGATCGTTATCAAAAATTAAGAGAAGACATGGTACGTGTTATTCATTTTTTTAGGTATTGTGTTAGAAAATTGCATTTATTGGCGATATGCAATGGTAAAAATGTTTACTTTTTATAGGCAGCCAAGCAAGTGCAGTGCTATCTTTTTAAGCTATACCATTGCGAGCAGGATATTCAGCAATATGAAACCGATATTAAGAAAAAAGCTGCAGAGCTTCAAAGGGTTACAGCGAAGAAAGATACAATAGAAGATGAATTAAAAGAGAAGAAGAAGGATTTTGGCAAACTTCAACGTGAGTTGGCAAAAATAGAACAAGAAATTCGAGAAAAGGTATAGATTTTACCCAATCCAATGAGCTACTCATTTTGATGTGCTGAAATGCACTTAACAAACAATATTTTGTGATCTTTAGGAGGTTGATTATAACAGGAAAAAACCTGGTCTAATCAAGGCTAAAGAAATGACAACCCACATTCAAAAAAAAATGGAGCTAGCAAAGTAAGCATATTAGTAATCTTTCTTTTCTTGGTGTTTGTTCAAATAACTAATCCTGTGCGTTTATGTAGGAAATCCTTGAAGACAGCTAAAGAGGCCCATACAGCTCATCAAGCTGGTATTGACCAGTTACAGGAAGAACTAGCATCTGTACGCAAAAAGAAAGAAGAGTTTGAAGAAGAACAGCAACTGCAATCACAATCACAAGGAAGAGATCTGCATCTGGAAGATAGTCAGGTAAATATTCAGATATGGAAGTGTTTTCCTTACGTACATTCGCTTGATCATTTACGAAACGCCTACCCAACGCGAGTTATCGACTCAATTCTCCTTAGCACCAGGCTAAGTGCATTACCCCTTAGCCAACCTAGTCGCCTATCCTGGCTATCTTTATTTAACTACTTCATCGACAATACTACTTCATATATATGTATAGAGCAATAAATGTTCCTTACTTTACATTCGCATTTCTCATGTTTTGTATTTTTGTGGTCAGGGTGGTCAGCGAAATTTGTTTTGAAAATGGGAAAATTCTGTGAAGTCGAAAATTTCATTTCTGGGGTATCCTGTTGGACCATGAGAAAATGTCCGTTGAGCTTAGGTGGTTGCTAAAACAGTTTTCACTGTAATTAATACACAAATGGTCTTATATCAGGTGAACTGTATTTATTGTTTTGCTGTAGGTTAAAGAATATCAGAGGTTGAAAGATGAAGCTGGTAAATTGTCAGCCCGTTACTTGCAAGACTTGGAGTCCATTACACGAGATCAAAAGTCTGATCAAGACAAGTTGGAAGGCGAAAAACACCAGAAGGATAACTTGGTCGCCCGACTACGGCAAAAAGAACACGAGCTAGAGGAAGCTAAGAAGAGATTTGAGAAATTAACAGATTTTGTCTCGTAAGTTAGTTTGTATTTGGCATGTAAATGATTGATTTATGCGATACGCGTTTTCCCATCTTTTCAGGACGTTTTTCTTTCAATGACATTGCTGCCTGAATGCATAGCACCCTGTGTGTTGCAGGAGCTTTGTGGCAATATAAACAGTTTCTTCACTTTCTTGTGCAGAATTTTGCAAATGTTCACTTAAAAATGTTTTCTTACCATTTATATCACTTTCTTTGGTCATAAATACTGGGCCTACTGGGATACAATTGCACCATGGTGAACCCATTTAGCAGGTCCTTAAGTTACGATGATATTCATCTTTGCTCAACTAACTCTTATGAATTCAGCTCCAGTTTGAGTAGCATTCAGTCATAAGTTTCTATTGTATTGATGTTTTTATAAAGGTTGTGGATCACCTTCTTTCTTCTCAATAATTTATTAGTTTATGCCACTGGCTCACGAAAAATTTCCACATTTCAGGACCAGCAAAGTGTCACTGCAAGAGATGCAGAGGCAAGAGCAAAGTATGCGAGAAGAGGTTTCCATGGCCAAGGCCCGCCTAGAGAAAATCACTAGGGACCTTTCAGAAATTGGGGAACAACTGGGTGATGCCAAGGTTGATAAGCATGAAGATTCAAGAAGGAGAAAGAAAGGCGAAATTGTTGAGCACTTTAAAAAACTTCACCCTGGTGTGGTAAGTACTGTACTCGTCTTGATAATTTCCAAATTCACTTTATGCACATTTAGATGAAATTCCTAGTCTTGTTTTCTGAATTGTCAATAAGTCGAACGCTTAAAAAAATTACCCAGTACAAAAGATTGTCATAACTGGAAGTTGATTGTGTAGGCCTAAGATCAAACAATTTTGTATTGTAGTATGGCCGCATGGTGGACATGTGCCAGCCAATCCATAAAAAATACAACATCGCCATCACTAAAGTTCTTGGCAAAAACATGGAAGCCATTGTCGTGGACACAGAAAAAACTGGTCGTGCTTGCATTCAGCATCTCAAGGATCAAATGCTGGAAGCAGAAACGTTTCTTCCTTTGGATTACATTGACGCTAAACCTTTAAAGGAAAGGCTTAGGTATGCGTTTGTTATTGGCGAACCATAATAACCTGAAAATTTGCAGGATTGTTTTGATTGATATGGTTTGAATTTTCTAATAATAGAAATATTTGGGATGATCGCCCTGTTAAGTTACTGTATGATGTGCTCCAGTATGAGCCAGCAGCTATCAAACGGGCAGTTTTGTATGCCACAAACAATGCACTGGTTTGTGAAACAGCTGATGATGCAAATAAAGTGGCCTACGAGATGGATGGCAAGCGATATGATGTAAGTTATTATACCTAGAATTTTCTAACATTTATGACAAACATGATAAGTATGTAGCACATTGCTATGGAATTTTCTACGATTTAAATGCGCATTTTTAATAAAATCCCTACTTTGGACAGGGTTCATGCCGTTAGGGAAATGTGGACATTTTGCCCAAAAAGTCACGTGGGAGTCAGGGAAAACTTTCAAAAAATTTTGAATTTCAATTTTTTGGCTGGAAATTTTTTATTTTCAATTCATTTTTATGAAAACCACCCTATAAATTAGACTTACAATTCGTTATTTCCAGTAGTTTTTCTAAAAATTTCGCCTACGGCGTTCTCAATTCTAAAATTTACGTGAGGTCGCGGCGAATTAAAATGCGAATTTTTTTTTTCAAAAATATTAGATGAAAATTGTGAAACAAACCAGATATATGCATGTGAAAAAAATTAAAAATTTGAGAGACAGGTATATGAATTTTGAATGGGCAAAGTGTGGAAAATAAAATTAATTTTACTTCCATGTGATATTTTTATTTGATAAGTCAGGGAAGTTGATCAGATATGGTCAGGGAAAGCCAGGAAAACTTAGTGGCAAATTTTGGTATGAACCCTACATGTAGGTGCCATTTTCCCCCACCCACTTCATTGACAATTTATTCATGGAAATTCTTCATCGTGTTACCTTGATAACCTTTCTTTTCATGCCTTCTTCGAAGCAGTTTCTATTATAACCACTTAGCCACCACTTGCAAAAACCCACAGAACATAATTTTGCAGTAATAAGTTATTAAAACTGTGATTTTTTTTTACCTGGTAGAATGAGACGTTCACCAAAGATGCTATTCTTCTTTACGTTTTAAATAGCTAGTTTATTTATAAAAATAAACTATAAAACTTTTATAAAAATAAATAAACCGACAGTTTAAAACGTCAATATGAAGCGATTCCCTAGTGAACGCTTCATTCGACCAGGTGAAAAATCAGTTTCGGTGTTATAACTTATTTCAACAAAATTATGCTCTGTGGTTTTTTGCATGGAGGGCATACGCGTTAAACCACCACTATGAGTTGGGCAATGGTGTTTAATTCCGCCTTAATCTCTTCTTAACTCATTTTCAGGCTGTAGCTTTGGATGGAACATATTACCAAAAGAATGGTTTTATTTCTGGAGGCAGCACGTTAGTACATCTTATTTCTTGATAGATTGTATCATTTAGACGTATCGTGAGGCACTTATGAGTTGTAATACAACACAATTTTTATATAAAGTGACTTAGAAAAAAGAGCCAAGCGATGGGACGACAAAATGATGCACTCACTTAAAACAAGAAAGGAAAAGCTGACTGAAGAAATGAAAGATGTGATGAAAAAGACAAGACAAGAGTCTGAACTGAATACGTTGCAATCTCAGATTAAAGGACTGGAATCACGGCTTCGATATTCCGCTTCTGATAAGGATGGCACAGTAAATAGCACTTTTATGATTTAATTCATATGAAACTGCTTGTTACCATATTTTGTTCAATTTTCATTAAAATGGTATACATCACATATAAGCTAAATTATAAATAAGAAAGGGTAAATAACCCAATAAACTTTGTGCCTTGATTTTGTGTTTAAAAAATATTCTCCTCTAACAACCCTCACAATGTAATTTTCATCTCGTATTCAAATGCTTACCATAATAGTATGTACTGACTCGTGATATACATGTTCATTTTTAAGTAGCATATTTGCTGGTTTTTCTCAGGCATTGTGTTGCTTTTTTATTTAGGTGGAAAAAAATGTTGGAAACTTGGAAAGGGAGATCAGAGACTTGAAAGCAAAGCTGGATTACTTTGAGGTATCTGTTTTTAATTGCACTTTATATTTATAATAATTGCGAATGAGTTTCTTATTGGTGACAACTTTATCATTATAGCCTAGAATGAGTGAAATTGCTGCAGCTATTGATGAAAGGGCCGTGAAAATTTTGGACCTCAATAACAAAAAGAACGGCGTAGAAGATAATCTCTTTAGTGGATTTTGTAAGCAAATTGGCGTTGATAATATTCGTCAGTATGAAGAAAAAGAACTGCAAGCTCAGCAAGAGCGGGCCAAGAAAAGATTGGAGTTTGATAATCTTGAGTCAAAACTTGTCTATCAGTTGGAGTATGAGAATTCTAGAAAAACATCAGGTAAGTCAATAAATAACCCGGTATATTCATTAATTGAGTATTATTAGTTTTCTATGACTGGTGACATTACAAATATCGCCGTATTATTGTATAAATGACTTAGATGAGGTGGATCGGTGGACAACAGAAGTAACAAATGATGACGCGGCATATGAACGTAGCAAGCTTGCGGAGACCAAGCTAAAGCAGGTTGTTATAAATTTATACAATTTGATAATTAATTGACAATACCATGATAATCTTAATGTGCATTAATTTTTGTGGGAATTAAGGCCATGGATGAAGATCTCCAGCGTCTTGATGCACAAAAGAATTCCAAAATCAGTAAGAAAACCAGTGTAGATAAATTGGAAGAAGACATCAACGAAATACGCAAACGATTATCAGCTGCCCAGAAAGACATAGTTGCAGCACAAAAGCAGTACAATTTTACTGAAAATAAAATGGAACAAAAGAAAGCTGATCGGCATAGTCTTCTGAAAACTTGCAAGGTGAAATATACAACATACATGCTGAGCTTGAGAATCTTGCATCATGTTAAGCATTTATATAAGTTTAAAGTTATAACTATAAAGTAATTGATATTCTAGATGGATGATATTGTTCTTCCAATGGTGAGAGGAAACATGGACTATGTTGATCAGGATGGTCTTTCTTACCAAGCTGATGGTGATGGGGAATCTATGGAGCAATCTAGTGGCCATAGCACTCGTGTAAATTATGAAAGAGAGGCTGAAATTGTTATAAATTATGATGATTTGGAAGATGAATACAAAGAGGTGCGTGGTTATTTGATATGTGGAATTAAAAATATTCATGAGTTTAATGTTATCATTTAGTTATTCTTTAAGGTGGTTAACAGCTTGTGCTATCTAAGATTTTAAATTTAGATAATGTTGTTGGGCAACGTTGCAGAGACTATTTAGAGAAACTGGTCAATGACCTATTCTGCATATCCTTTTCAATACTAAGACATGTGTTTGGATATTTTTAGCTTGATCGAGATGATGACGTTAAACAGATGGCTGACCGAATGAATAGAGAAATCCAAGACATGCAAACACACATCCATCGTATTCAGGCGCCCAATATGAAAGCTGTGGAAAAGTATGTCATAGTTGATAATTTTGAATTTTGTATGGTGTGGGAAAATTAAGAAATACCATCTGGGGCTAAATCAGCACTGTAAACAGAGTCAGTGAAAACAATGCAGGGCACTGTACCCACATTTTACTTTATTGATTTAACCAATAATTATGAATAGCTGACCAAGTGCCTGAGATAAAAATGTTCTCATTAGGAGAAATGTGGCATTCAAATTCCTTCATCAAATTGGTTGGTGGTTTATGTCTGGGGTAAGAATATGTCATTTGCGTCTCCTTTTAGGTTGGATGGAGTGAGGGAACGCTTTTTAATGACCAATGAAGAATTCGAAAATGCTCGGAAGCGTGCAAAGAGGGCAAAACAGAACTTTGAGCGGGTCAAAAAAGCAAGATTTGACAGTTTCATGTTGTGTTTTGAGCATGTTTCAAATAGAATAGATGAAATCTACAAGGTTTGTCATGACTTTTTATAAATTATATTTTGTAATTTATAGCTAGAAAATTAACTTATTTACTGTGAATGAAATCTAGGCTTTGGCTAAAAATCAAAGTGCCCAAGCATTCCTGGGTCCTGAAAATCCTGAAGAACCCTACCTTGATGGAATAAACTATAACTGTGTAGCTCCAGGAAAGCGATTTCAGCCCATGAGTAACCTGTCTGGAGGAGAGAAAACAGTAGCAGCTCTGGCATTACTTTTTGCCATCCACAGGTAGTTATTCTGATTTATGGTTTCTGCTTCATGGCTTTGTACTGCACTGATTTGTTCTGAAATTTGTTTATAGTTACCAGCCAGCTCCGTTTTTTGTTCTTGATGAAATTGATGCGGCCCTGGATAACACCAACATTAGCAAGGTGACATATCGATTTTATCACGTTTGTTTTCTCGTATTTTATACCTGGATTTGAAAAGTTTCACCATTTTTTTTACATCCCTAGGTAGCAGGTTTCATTCGTGAACAGACAGAAACCCACTTTCAGTGTATAGTCATTTCTTTGAAGGAGGAATTTTATGGGCATGCAGATGCCTTAATTGGTATTTGCCCTGATGTAAGTTTGGTTATTCTTTTCTCCCTTTAAAACACGTTTAAAAATTCAGTTACTGTGTATACTCTAGCTTATTGCCTTGCTTCTTTGATGTTAGGCAATTTAATGCATTAAGATAATGAATTTTTAACATGGTAATTTATTAGTGAAATTTGATGTCTGTTTGATATCATCTAAACAGCCATATGGTCTTTCAATGCTACTTTTTCTGTAAAATACATGTATTTGTTTGAAATGATGAATCATGAATATACAGTATATTATTTGATTATTTTTAAATTTCTGTATTATTTTTAGCCTGGTGATGTTACTATAAGCCGTGTGATCACCCTTGATCTTACTCCTTACAGTGAAGACTAATCATTATCTCAGCAGTGAGGTTATTCAAGAAAATGGTCTGCATTTGAATTTCTCTATACCACTTTTTGCATTTTTTTTTCAAGTTTTGTCGATCAGTTGTATGTATAGCCTTTACATTTCTTCATTGATACTAGACCTGCAAGTAACCAGTTTAAAATGTTCACTGTTATCTAGATGTATCTTTCCTGCTTTATTAAGCTAAAGTTTCTATAGTTTGTATTGAATATTACATTTGATTGTAGCATTCCCTGGTAAATGTTACTAAGGCATATTTAAGTGAATAAGTCAAAATCTAATAAATTCAATTTTTGCTAAAATAAAAAAAGCACTGCCTTTGTTTCTATTTTTGTAAACCTATACCCTAAAAGCATCTCGATTCATTGCATACATCTGTTGATGAAAAGGGGAAATAGTTGTTATTTAAGATATCCCCCTGTCCGAGCCTCAGATTTGTTATAAGCTTGCACTTCATTTTGGCAAAAAATGTGATGGTCCAATTTAGCTATACTCAGGTGAAGGCTTTTGCTAACTTAAGTTTCTTACTGTATTCATTCAATTGTTTAATTATTAGTATTAATGTTTCGCAACTTTTTACCAATTTCAAGCAGAAAAAGTGAATTTTAAAAGTTCTCGGTTAGTTTTACTGAAATAACCTTGCAGAATGCTTCTGTAAAACTGTAAATGTATAATAGTGCAGATTTCTGCTGGTTTCAAGTATAAGGTTCTATTGATTGGCAACCCAAATCAAGGGATGTTTGAAAATACAGTACGTGTACTATAGGACAAATAAAAAATAATTTGGATGGAGAACTGAGTGGTTGCATTTCCTGAAATCAAGGAGGGTGTTTTTCTACTGTTAAAGTAACTTCTGGAAAGCTTTCCGTTGATTATTTTTTTCTCGCATAATTGGCGATTACATCATTTTCTGAAGAAGCTTTATTTGTCACCCTGTAGTGTATGGCGTGTCATCTGATGATGATGATGTTCAGTGACGCAGTGAAGTCGTCTGCATTTAGTATTTGATGCTGTGGTTGTGAGTTTGAACGATGTTTCGTTTTGGTGTTTTACGGGCGAATCGGGTATTTAATAGGCAGGTTATTTTATTCATATCCTTGAAGAATGCTTAAATATTCCTTTGGCTTAACAAAAAATCATTTAAAGTTTGTAAGGCGCGTTAAACTTCGCAGTTTGAATGTCTGTTCCAATGTTATTTATCAAGTGACATGTGCGATTGCATCTTCCGAAAAGCCGAGCCATGTGCAATTATTGGACTTTTATTATCACCATTGCACGGTTTTACCGCTGTGATCAGTGGACAGGCAACTTTCAGTAAATGGAAGAAAAAAATGCAAATGATCTGGCACTGGAATTATGCTTTTGGAATATGTCACGCTTACATTGACATATGCATTTCTTTCGATGTCTTACAGGCTCCCATCTAATTCATGTAAATCTCTAATTTGGAAGCGCTACCAAAGTAATGATCCTGACGATGGAAAAACAACGGTTCAGATGCTCAATAAACAGTTTGATATTGGCATAATGATAGACGCAATTAGTACAGCAGGTTTTCGGTTGAATAACGGATTTTTTGCTGTTGGACCAATTGTCCTTTTCCCTCAGTCAGTGTTATCATGGAATGTAAGTACATTTTATTCGGTATGTTCTATGATTTCTCATAATTTTGTGTACTTACACATGCAGGCATTGATTTAATTGACTGGTTGTTTTCTTTTGAACTTCAGATAAGAGATGTAGAAAGTATAAATAAAGACTCCCTATCTCTGTTGTATATTCTTGAGCCCAAATTAGGTACGTCCAAACTATTTTTCTCTAGATACTTTTTGTCTGTGTTGATTATAGATACATTTTTGCCTACATACTTTTGCATTGTGTTCAGTTTTATCATGTTTTTTAGATATATTAGTCATTGGAGTTGGCGATAAGGGAAATAAATTGGACCCAGCACTCATTACATTTTTAACACGTGAAAAGAAACTGTTTTTAGAGGTTTTACCTACAGTAAGTACTACTGTTATAATTAGTTATAGGTAGTTATGTGTAGTTACATTAAATTATGATAACTACTGCAGAAACGTACTGCTTTATTTTACAGCAACAAGCAACAACTACATATAACTTTTTATTGTCCGAGAGAAGATTTGTTGCTGCAGCATTACTACCTCCGTCATCATTAGATCTGGCTCCAGAGGATATTATTTCTACAAGAGCAAAAGGAAAACGATTGTTTGACGTATCAATCTAGACGTACTTTCGAAAAAAAGAAATTATTTCGTAGAAATACTCATGCTTGCATGGCCTGTCGCCTTTACTACTAAAATCAATAATGTAAATAAGATGTGCAAAACTATATAGTTATTAAAGGTTGGTCAACCTGTATGAGGAAAACACAGAACTACGTAGTATTTCACTGGCTTTCATTTTTGCTAATAAATACTTCTGAGTTCTGAGTAGACAAAATCTATTTTGTTACCACAAAATGTTACACCATAAAATATTTTCAGAAAAAAACCGTTCACCAAAAAAAATTTCGGACACTGTTTACCTAAAAAATCGAAGTGAAAAAGTCCGCCAATTCCAAGCGTTCCTATTGGCTAACTTTGCTGATTTTCTTGGAGGCTAGCGTGTTGTTGTATATAATCATTAGATGGCAGTAGCAGTAGTAAGTCGTCATTGAAAATTACCGTGTGAAGAGATAATAATAGTCGCGATGATGCAGTTTTCTCAGAGGTACTCTTCACTGTACGTTAATGTGCAAGGCTTAAGGAATCACATGTTTCGTGTGGTTTTCCTTGTCTTATTTTGCATACACAAGATATATCCGTATACGTGATGCATCCGATTATACCAATTTCGTGCGTGTTTGCTGGATGTGGAAGCAATGCTGTGTTTCTTGAACTTCTGAGCAGGTGAGTGTGCCTGCATGATTTCTTACCAAATTATTACATGTATTGCATTACTCGTACCTTTATAATTGTTTTAGTTGGTAGCGTTGTTTGAACGAGATAAGTTGTTTCCCTACTTATGAAATGGGGTGTTGATTTTTATATACTTTGATTTTCTGTAACAATGTAATGTCTAAAATTATCCGAAGTCGCGTAAATAACTATAAAAGTAAAGTAGAAATTTAAGAATGCGCAGAAATAAGTTATTAAATTTACCGGAAATGCATCCGTCGCCACGATATTGGATTAGCTTCAGGACTCCCAAAATGGCCGCGGGGAACGTTTCATCACTGCGAGTATCTGGCGCTGCAATCGACGGAACGCTGACAAGCGCCAAATTCAATTTTGTCATTATAACACACGCTCGCGTATAACAGCGAAATAAATTTTATCACTATCCTGGAATGTAAGTAACTCATGTTAGGACATTTTGCAACTTTGCCTCAGAACCGGGATGTACCCTTACATAAGATTAAGGTTAGGGCAGGTTAGGTTGGGGGCATTCCAATATGCCATCATTTTTTACGATTTGCTGACCACCTTCTAAGATGAAATAA
>JAQGAF010003330.1:0-18085 GCA_034687865.1 Kryphioiulus occultus
TACATCGTCAACCAAACTTTTCACAAAAATATCAAACTCCTGATAGATAAACAGACATACATATAATGAGAAATCATATAAAGTTTAATAAATCAAACGTATTCATTTAAAGCAATTAGACATACATCCGGTTCGTCGTATAATTCCAAGCTTAGTTGCGAGACCCTAAACCAGTCTGAAAGTTGTTCAACCTGATCCCACAGGTCACCAGTAGCCGTGGCAACCTGGATATCCCCCACTTTACAAAATGATGTTGATGGGGTTGGCTCTGGAAGTTGGGATGTCGATGGGGTTGGCTCTGGAAGTTGGGATGTCGATGGTAGTGGTGGCTCTGGAAATTGGAATTTTGGCTGTGGTGCTGTCTGCTGTTGTCTGCTGCTGGTCCACACAGCTTTTCTTTCAGCACAGAGTGCCAGTCTTGCAACTTTAGCGGTTCTTGCAGCTTCACTTGCAGCTTGATACTCTGCCTTTCGCTTTCGGCATAAATCAAGCCTAGCTTTCCTGGCCATATTTTGCATGGAATGTTCCTCCCATTCCATGACTGTTGAGGTGAAATCCTCTACCAGTTGGGTAGACCAAGCATCATTTATAGATTCTGATGCTAAGGAAACAGGAACCACATCAAAATCTTTCTGCACCCACGTGTTTCTCAAGGCATCAAACACTATATTCGCATCGACATCCTCGACATCTGCCTCATCCACCACGTCCTCCTGATCCTCCACATCCTCCTCATCCGCCTCATCTGCCACGTCATCCTGATCCTCCACGTCCTCGACCTCCCAAGCTGTTTGAACCCAGGTGTTCCTTACAGGGTCAAACTCAATATTTGTAGCATCATCATCAATCATTTCAGCTGGTAATACTCTGGCATCCATGCCACCTATTTGAACCCATGTGTTTCTCACAGGGTCAAATACAATATCTTCATCATCATCCTCACTAATACATGCAGCATAAAAGTTATCCATCTAGAAATAATCATTAAAAATGGTAAATATATATATATTATATGGCATGCACATAAATTGTAAATCAACAGTAAAATGTGACAGTGACTCCTGATGTCGATTTGCAGAAATCCTGATTCAGTATCAACTGAATCCTCAGAGAGTATATCATAGTACATGCGTTCTTAATTATCATGCGTTTCTATACATTTTATGATAGGGACTCCTGATGTCGATTTCTTTACAGAAATCCTGATTCAGTTTACACTGAACCCTCAGAGAGTATACCCTAGTGCATATAGAGTAGTTTTTAATTTCCATGCATGTCTCAACAAGTTATGATAGGGACTCCTGATGTCGATTTCTTTGCAGAAATCCTGATTCAGTTGCCTGAACCCTCAGAGAGTGTACCATTCCCAGTGAAACTTTTCCTTAACATGCATCCAAGTAAAAATATATCCAAAGAAAACTTACCATCAATATTAGCTGTTCTTGCTGTCTACTGGAGGTCCTTGTTGTGGCACTTAGAAAGCTGGTTTGTGCCTTTGCAGCAAAAAGCAGGCTCTTTTATAGTGCCAGAATAGGGCTTAAACAAAGGGCCAGTGTAAATAGGTCATTTGTTGCTATAAACAGCCATGTCCTAGTTTCCAAAATTACAAATTGTAGGTTAAAAGAGGGGTATGGGGGTGTGGTTTATATTTTATACACTACTATTGGCTGTTGGTCAAACTATTTGACACAAAATGCCCTTGGTCTTAGGACCAGGATGTAGGGGGACCATCAGTTGTTAATAGGCTGCTGGAGGCAATGACAGAGTAGGGCTTAAATGAAGGGCCTGTGTAAATAGGTTATTTGTTTCTATAAACAGTCATGGAGGGGACCTTCAGTTGCCAATAGGTTGCTGGAGGTAAGAATAGGGCTGAAATGAAGGGCCAGTGTAAATAGGTCATTTGTTTCTATAAACAGTCATGGAGGGGCCCTTCAGTTGCCAATAGGTTGCTGGAGGTAAGAATAGAGCTGAAATGAAGGGCCAGTGTAAATAGGTCATTTGTTTCTATTAACAGTCATGGAGGGGGGACCTTCAGTTGGGAATTGGCTGCTGGAGGTAATGGTCACCTGCCATGATGCTGCACAATGTAAGCCTGATTTCTATTTAATTTATTTTTTCTGACTTGTGCTATCTATTTTTTTTTTTGTTTTTCACCTCTTGCGAGTATGTGTAGTTGTACAACTTTAGTATGTGCAGCTTTATCCCTGGCTTCTGCATTAATTACTGCTAATACCATGCAATTTCCTATTCATTAGGCAAGTTTTTAAGCCTATAAACGATTCATACAGTTTATATTGTCGAATTAAGCCTGTTTTAAGTCTATTTGCCCCTAGTACATTAATTAATTAATTCATTTAGTATCAGACCAAGTTTGAAACTGGTAGAGCATAACCGGGGGAGTTGCCCGAATCGCTTCCTATCAGAAGCTTAAATTCTTTTAAAATCATTTCTCTAAATTGTCAGAGCATCAAAAACAAATACCTTCGAGAAATTGTAGAATCTGAGGCACCAGCATTATTTTTGGTTCCGAATCATGGCTTACCCCAGGACACTGTTCTGAAGAATACTTCCCTAGCAATTTAAATGTTTACCGCAAGGACAGGGCAGATGGTTATGGTGACATGTTCTATCTGCCATGGCGGTCCATCTGGTGTGAACCATCTGCCCTGTCCATAGCACACTCAAACAAAATTACGTTGAGACGAGAAACTGAGCTTCAAACTCACTGTGAACTTCTAATTTGCAGCATGATTCTAAAAAATGGGAAACAGGTATTTTTATTCTCATTCTACAGACCAAACGATCGTCCAAAACATATGGACGAATTTATTCGGGCCCTCCAGCATGTACACCTTAAAAACAAAGACCCAATCATTGTAATTGGTGGCGACTTCAATTTTCCTGGTATAAATTGGGATAAATACACGCACTTGCCTTCCATTCCTTATCCTGTAAGTTCACAGGAATTTCTAGACATCCTAACTGAATTCTCTCTACAGCAACTTAACAAATCTCCAAAAAGAGGCAACAGTATATTGGATCTATTACTTACAAATAGGCCAGAAAGTGTGGAGGGTATTATGACTCTAAAATTTCAGTTTGTAAAGTTGGAGTGCTTAATCTTCTTTCATCTTTAGATTCAAACAAATCTTCAGGACCTGACAAGCTTTCTCCTAGAGTGCTAAAAGAATTATCCAGAGAAATAACCCCATTCCTCACAGATTTATTTCAACAGTCACTTGACTCTGGAACAGTACCAAGGGAGTGGAAGGACGCATGTATCTGCCCAATCTTTAAATCTGGTTGTGACTCGGATCCAGCAAATTATCGCCCTGTATCTCTTACTTATGTAATTTGCAAAGTCCTAGAGCACATCATTTATACTAACGTTATTGACCACTTAAATAGTCCGGCATTGCTCACGGACACGCAGCATGGTTTCAGTAAGGGTTGATCTTGTGAAACACAGTTGGCCCTGTTTGCACACGACATGTAAAAGATGAATTCTAACTTAATGCTTCACTCTAGACCCGTACTGTTTTGATATCACTATAGCAGAACGATTCCAATAGCCAAATTGGAATATATATGTAAACAATGTCGAGATATATGTAAACAATTATAAAATGACGAGCATGTCACCTTCCGTTTATAAAAGGTTGGTTGGTTGGTGGGATTTAAATGGCGCAATGCCTAGAAGGCAAAATAGCAGCCAAGAAAATGTGTGTACGGCAACGGGAGATGAAGTCGGTGGGCAGAGAAAAGCAGGTCGCGCAGGGTAATTAGTGCATACCAGATCCCAGTTCCAGATGGAACACCATAAGTTAGCCCTGACAGGGTAGCCGGGCCCAATGTTAGTGGGGAGGTGGGTAGCAAAGCCCAAAAAGCCAATTCAGAACATAATTGCGGTATATAAAGGCAGGTAAAAATAACTTAAAATCGATAAAAGCAGTAAAATTGTAAAAGTATGAGGCTAAAAAGAGTGATGGTAGCCCCATGCCTGAAGGAATGAGAAAATAGCAGCAACAGGCATGCGGCTGTCCCCTCCAAGCACGCTAGTCAGTGTAAAGGGCTGACCAGTGGCTAGGAAGGGACCAAATGCAGGAGAGGGGAAGGCAGCTGGTCGACAAGGCCAAAAAAATGGGTGAGCTGCAGAGGAACAGCGTCGGGCAAGTAAACAGCAAACGGTGACAAGTTCGGGGAAGGCAATACGCACAGCAATCGCCTCAAGCTTGGTGACCAGAGCGACCGACTGGCAGGGGACAGAGATCCGAACCAGCAAGGCCACCAGGGGCAAGGCCAAGGCGGTCCTTGCAGAAAACAGAGAAGCCACGGAGGGAGAACCGAGCAGCGTTATCCAGGAAGTCTTCTGGAGAGCCACACAGCAAGGCTGGTATTCTAAAAGGAGGTCCGGAAGTTCTGATACGTGGCCACGAGGGAAGGTGACCTAGGATACTACCTTCCTCCGACCTCCCTTACGCGACCGTAGAAGCTGTGAAAGGTCATAGTCCTCGGTGTCCATCCCTTCATCAAGGGAGGAGGACCAAGGAGTAGGGCGAGAACGATCCGACTTCCCAGAAGATTTCTGGGAAGGGGACTGCGAGAGGGGAATGGTCGAGAAGGGAAGCGCACCGGAGAAGGGGTCCCTGGGCCATGGGGCCCGGTTGCTGGTCCCACCACCCGGAGCAGGAGATGAGACAAAAGAGGAGGCTAGAGGAACAGAGGAGAGGGAAAGGGGGCAGCGGTGAGAGCAAGGGAGCTGGGGTAGGGCAAAGGGGCCTGCTCGGGGGCAGGGGTGAGAGGAAGGGGGAAAGGGGCAGGGGTGGGGCAAAGGGGCCTGCTAATGTGCAGGCAGAGAAGGGTCAATCTGGCAGGAAACTGAGACCATGGTGGGCACTAAGTGACGAGGTGGAGCAGATGCCACCGCCTAAGTAGCAAAAACAGACCGAGGACGTCCTCCAAAAATGGTCCCCTGGACGTCCTTTTTTGCTTGAAAAAAGACGTCCCACGGACGTCAAAATGCAACAAACCTATGACGTCAAAAAGGACCAAAAATAGGACGTCCTCATTTCTATGAAAAAGGACGTCCTATTTTGTTAGAATGGGATCATACATATAATAAAAGTCTGAAAAAAATCCTCATTTCACTGTTTTCAAACAAATATAAGTAAATGAATAATATTACAGGTAAGTTATATAATTCATTTACTAATATTTGTTTGAAAAACAGTGAAATTTACATAATTATTAATAGAAATTAGACAAAGTAGATCTTCGCCATGTGTCCTGCAAATACAAGACAATTCGATAAATTTCAAGGAGACAAACAAAAGATCTTAGCAATTTCTGAAGTCTAAAAGGGGACCCTACACGGGCTTCGACAAATACGGACAGTAATACTGATGGTGTGAATGCAATATTGATTGATGTTTGATAATGACAATTATCTGGATTTTCAGATAACTACTGTCAGTATCGAGATAGTGACAGTAATACCATAGATACTGACCGTATAAGGTCGTAATAAGGCACTAATTATATTACAAGTGACATAGATACTAACCATATAAGGGCGTTCATCAGTTAATCTGTTAGTATTGCACCAGCAGCTATGGAAGACGGACGTGCCACATACGTTGAATTTCGTTGAAGAAATTCGTAAGAGAACACATTTTCCGCTGTTTTTCTCAATCATCATCAGCGTACCGTTTGCGAGTGAGTATTGAAATTATCGCTAAATAAGCCTCGTAAGTATCCAAATAGAATCCTAATAGAAGTTCACGATGGCATTGAGCTTTTTACTGACAGTAAAATATTGACCATGTAGGGTCGCAAAAATATTGACGTATACTGTCATTTCTACTGATTCTAAAGTGACTGGCAGTATTACTAACCGTGTAGGGTCCCCTTAATAAATCACTACTTGGAAATATCATGCAATTTATGAAAATTTTTGTAGATTCTGCTGACCATTTTTGGTGAATGTTTGATGGATGCTGCTCAAGGTTCATCACATGTAACTTCCAGTTCGCTGTGTTTGCTTATTAAATTTGCATGTATCACTTGCAGGCTTTCACAAAATACAAGAACCAGGCAAAGCAAGATGAAATTCATAGAGAGGAATTGAAAAATGCCAAGTTGAATGAAAGTGGTACGTATGGATTGGGTGCTCTTTTGGACTTATACATTTAGGAACCCTTGTAATCAATCATAATTTGTTCTAGTTAAACCTAACAAAGAAGAAGAGCAAGCCAAAAGTGCCGTAAGCAACATCGAAGTAGATGAGGCAGCCAAGTAAGGCGACAGAAAATTTCTCAAATTATGCAAAGGCTGACATTTCTAAGGATTTCTCTTTGCTTTAGGCCAAGGAAGGCAAATGATGCATCATCTGAAAGCTACAACGGTGCTGCAAGAGACAATTACAGCTGGGCTCAGTCTAGTAACGATTTAGACGTATGCATTAAAGTAAGTGTTCCACTCTATTGCTGTCTTGGACTGACTTGCCCGATTTGACGGAAATCTGATTACAGGTGCCTAAGCATATCACAAAAGCAAAAATGGTCAAAGTTGAACTTGGTAACAAGCACCTGAAGGCAGAAAGTCTTGGCGAGTCGGGATGGGAAACGCTTCTCGAGGGAGCATTGATACACAAGATCAACATGGAAGAGACCACCTGGACCCTGGTACCTGGGGAGCATATTCATGTGGGTTGCCCTGCTGATTTAATTTCAGTCTTTTTATCATATTAACTTGAAGAACGACTCTAAAAGTTTTATTGTTCTTACAAAATTAGATCAATTTCGAAAAATTGGAAGAGGTTTGGTGGGATGCACTGCTCATTGACGAACCCAAAATTGATGTCAGAAAACTCGATTGCACGAAGTCGATGTCAGATCTCCCTGAAGCTGATCTTGCCAAAATCGACGAACTCATGTTCAATGAGCACCAGAAAAAGCTGAATATGCCCACTACCGAACAGATGGTATTCAATCTCAAAATAAATTTAAATTTAGAGGAAAATGAACTTAACCTTATTATAGTGTTTTTTTTTGTTACCTCCAGAAAGTTCACGATATCTTAAAAGAAGCGTGGGACAAAGAGGGGTCTCCGTTTAAAGGACAGCCGTTTGATCCTTCAGTTATTAACATCTCCGGATCCACCGATGGTTTGCTCGGAGGCCAACATAATTGAACAGGAAGCAGTACAAGAGCCTTTAATTAATTTCGTCTTAGGTCGAATCTGTAAAAATGTACATTTATTTTAATTTTGACAATTTATTGCATGAGGTTAGAATATTAGCCGTTCTGGATAACATTGCACAAACACCTTATTGTATGAAAGTTATGTTATTTTTCAATAAAATTTTCTTATTTAGTCATATTTATGCTCTGAATATTATGGTTGACTTTGTTGTCTAGAAATTAGCTTACACATGGTTATACACTGTAGTTAATTGCAAACCCATAACTTAGCAAATCCATACCCTTATACTCAAGACACATCGAACTAAAATCTAATTTTAGAAACTGGGTAATGGAAAACTAGATTACATACATTACAGTATGCATATTTCTCATATGAAGGTGTCGCCCTCTACGTAACCACGGTTTTTAATTATCGCGTTTTTTCTTTGGTATGTATTGAGTATAAGCTTTGATAAAATATACGTTTGCAACTTTTACATTTATTTTTCTAATTTTCTTATTCGCCAAACTAGGTATTGGAACCATTTTTGTTCAGTATTCATAAATAATTAAAATAAATAAGGAATAACATCTTAAATCAACAATATTGCAAAAATAAAATGGAAATGTTTTTTCGCATGATATTCCATTTTTTTTAACCTGCGTTGCAAAATTTAAAAATCTCTATGGCCCCTAAGTTACATCCATTGCTAGGCCTATTTCGAAACACCAGCCAGCGTTAATAACTTTGATATTCAAAATGAAAGCTATTAAAATTGATATTTTGTATTATACTGTACATCATTACTAGAAAGCTCATTGGAAAAATTACAGAAACTACCGTGACATGTAAATAGGCCCGATTTTAAATCAAAATTAGCTTTGCTCATTTCTTACATTTTTGCGTCATCCAGGAGCGTATTGAAATGATGAACTGTCTAAAAGTGAACAGAATTCCTTTAGAAAATATTTGAAATTGTCGAAGCATTCCAAATATGTAAATGTTGTACAGGTTGCACCCGTTTGGTACTTGTAGGGCATTTGCATATTTGCAGCCTTTGACAATAGACATCTGAGTTCGAAGGGAGGTGCTAATTATGTCCACAAGGATAAATATTTTGATTAGTCAATAACCTCGCGCTAACCTCGCGATATCTTGCTACATTGGCATTTGGCAAATCAAATATAAGCTTCTGCGCAGATTGGAAATGTTTGATAAATTACTAGGAACGAGTGAAGCTGGCAGGATTTGCTTTTCTCTCCCAAAACAAGATGGCCGCCAGTGTTTTATTTTCGAAGTTTTTGCTGTTTGTTGCCATGATAGTTTTCTTAACCTTTGTGAGCTCTGGGCTTGAAAGTTCAGTTGAAGATGAGTGTACTGAGGGTCCATGTGAGTAATTGCAGAGTTTAGAAAATCCTAAATTCTGCTTGTAATTCTTGATATTGGTTATGTGGGCGCCATCTTTGTATCTAGCTCAACGTGATTTTTTTCTTTTTTAGGTTTGGATGAGATCTTAATTCGCTCCAAACGCGCTTCTACTAAATCCACTGATCTGACAAACTCTGCCAGTGATGCTCTGATGGCATGCAAGCTTCTGATAAAAGAATTGGTCATTCCGCTGGACCCAGTCAAGCTGGAGAGCACAGTCTATAGTGATGTCATCGAGGCTGGAAACTACATCAAGGCCAATTTCTCCAACGTGACTCTGTACGGCATATCCACCCTAAGGATCCAGTCCCTGGTCGCTGATTCTTCCAAGCTTCGACTTAGATTCAAGCTGAACTTCACAGACTGGAACGTGACGGGGTCCTACAACCTCACAGCCAGGTTTTCGGCCCCAAGGCCAGTTCATGGTAATGACACGTTTGTTATCATGGCCAGCGAGGTGCGTCTGGGGGGCAATTCCAGCCTCAAGATGCACTCCAATGGCTCGCTCACTTTGGGCAACCTGAAGCTGGGGCTGGAATATGGCAAAGGCAAGGTGACCTTCTACAAGTTGGACAAAGACGGAAGTTCCAAGGAAGCTGTAAACAGACTGCTAATTGCGCTGGCCCGCCATGTGCTGGAGCAGGCCACCCCGAAGCTGCTCCTACAGCTGAAAGCTGCTCTGGAAACCTGTCTTAACAACAAGCTAGCGTCTGTCAACGTTTTCAAAGGCTGACGAGCTTGTTTAAAAACCTAATTTTAATTGTAGCGAGTTTTGTGTAACATTTGTGTAAATAAAGTTCTAAGATTTATTCATTGATGTGTTTACTTGCATACTTCCAAATAATCTTAATTTAAACTCTTGGTGTGAAAAAGAACCTCAAACTATACGTACTTGTATAGCCCCTCTTTGAGATGCACTTTACACGCGAAATTCTTTCCTCAAGAAAGGCAATTCACTCAATTTACTGAAAATGCTACCTTTTATTATTTCTTGGGTAAAATGACAAAATTCATACGTCCATGACAAAAACATCTACATGTAAAAACGATTCTGAAGAAAACTAATATCATATTTTTTTCTTGCATTTACGTGTGCCATAAAATATGCCACAAAGTGTTGCAAAATCTGTTTTTTTGCAGTCAATGCTGTCCTGGAAATGGGACAAAAAGTGTAAAATCACTTGTTTGAAGTGACCTCCCATCAGTTTCCCCTCATTTTGCACAGTCACAAAAATAAGTAGTGTACCGAATTAGGGACAATCCCACGCCTCTTGAATTTGACATTAAACAACTGAATGGCATAAGTCACCTGTAGCCATTAAGTATTGTTGGCCTGTCAGAGTAATAATAGGCCAGTACTTCAAGGCTGGCCATTACTCAGAATTTTAAACACGTAACGCAATAGCTCGTTTAATTAGGTAGATATTGTCTCACCAGTGACGCCATAAACCTTGAGCAGGTCTACACATTTCAGCAGAACGACATCAAAACCATTGTAACCACATCGAGTTTGCCAGCCTTCGATTTTAGTGAAGAATTAGTTGAGTTATCTTCAACTTCCAGTCGACATCAACTTTTGAACCAAGAAAAAATGATTTTCAGAAGATTTCCTTGCGTTTTACTCTTTCTGTCGTGCGCAGCAGGGTACTCAAAGATAATTCTTCCAAATGATGGTAAGTGCACTGATAATCACCTGTTAAGAGTCCCAGCGGGAAAAGCATTAACTAATAATTGTTCAATTGCTTTTTCACAATATAAGCTTGATTATATCTGCCCAAACTGGATTTCCTACAATGCAAAATTCGCACTTTCACACCTTTACGACCAGACAGGTCGGTTGCACCAAGCGTAGCTGTTGGTGTAAAGTCACTGTAAAGTAACACACAATTAACACCTATCGAAAAATTATCTTGCGAAATTCTCGTTAGGTATCATCGATATTTTCGATATGAAAATTATTTTGTAAAGACTGATATTCAGCAAATTGCTTTTCTTTTCCGAGGTTTTAAGTTTTAAAATCTGCTGACAAAATCTAGACATTTGCACACCAATGGCAACTGCAAATTTTAAAGTTAGTTCTACGCGGAGCTAGCTGCCATTGGTGTGCAAATGTCTAGATATTGTCAGCTGATTTTAAAGATTATTCAGTTGCCTATACAGGTACATGTAAATCAAAATTTTTGCAAAGACAAATTCATAAAAATTGATTTTCCTTTCCAAGGTTTTAAAAGGAAATCAGCTGACAATATCGATACAGTTACACATTGGCAAATGAAAATTTTAAGTTAACTATACAGAGCTCGTTGCCATTGGTGTGCAAATGTCTCGAGATTGTCAGCTGATTTTAACGCTTCTTCAGTTTACTATAAATCAAAATTATTGCAAAGTCTGAAATTCAGCAAATTAATTTTCTTTTAAAATTGTTGATCCCCCGTTGCGTAGGCCTATCCTCGGTATTCTCGATATGAAAATTACACTGCAAAGCCTGAAATTAAGCAAAATGAGCTGACCAAAGCAAGATATTTGCACACCAATGGCACCTGAAAAATTTAATTTTAGTTCTATATATAGACCATTACAACAGGAAATGATTCACGTGATATTAGCCGCCATTACAACAGTTATCCATTTCCGTATCAAGCTCCTGTTTACCAATTCTTCACTGTTTTCGGCAGTTTATTTTATTTTAATTAATTAATCTGTTATTATGATGGATTATATTAATTAACTTTTTTTAAAAACTATGGAATTTACATTAGGTGATAATTTAAATAGAAATAAATATAAAAATGAAATAATAAATATTATAAATAAAAATCAAATAAAATTAGTAATTAAATTAGTGGCAATTAAATGTACGACATATTATACCTCCTTTTATAGATTTAGGACTGTTTTTCAAACTTTTTTCCGTTTTACTATATCAATATCCAATAATCACATGCAAGGCCATATGCAAATCAACCAAAGGATAACTACAGCAATGGCGTTTTTGTAATGGTCTATAAAGAGCTACATGTAGTTGCCATCGGTGTGCAAATGTCTCGATAATGTTAGCTGATTTAGAGCTTTTCAGTTGCTTAAATGAAAAATTAATGTCTTTTCCATGAAGGTTCATCCGAACTGTTGCGTAGCAAGCGGGCCGCAGCCGACGCCAGCCTGGCAGCCTACATCCGGCAGGGCATGGAGGACTTCCGGTCCATCATGAAGATGGGGTTTCCGGAATTCGGCATCGCCCCACAGGAGCCGGTGCCCCTGGACAACATAACGTTCGACGGCGATGCAAATGGGGTGCGGGTGGCCGCCAATTTCAGCAACATGAGCCTGTACGGCATCTCCACCATGGAAATCACGAGACTGGACGTGAACCTCACGGAATCCAACATGAAGCTGCAGCTGAAGTTCAAGAACTGGACGGTGGTCGGATGGTACAACATGACCGGTAGGGTCATCGGTCTCATCCCGCTCTACGGCAATGGCACCTTCGACATGAACGCCTTCGACGTGGACATGGTGGTCACTGCCCCGCTCAACAAGCACACCAACGGCTCGCTCAGCGTCCTCCAGATGTCCATGGATGTGACTACCAGAGACGTGGATGTCCACTTCCACGACCTCTATGGCGGAGGAAGCCTCAGTGGAATTGCCAACCGTATTGCCAGCTTCTTCGGTGGGACTATCTTCCGCAACGCCAAGCCCAAGATCATCGAGAGGATGATCAAGTTCATGGTCAGCAGCCTGAACCGGAAGCTCAACCAGATCGACGTGAAGAAACTGTAGGGTTTTAATGGGTTAATAATTTACTTAGATATATTACTCCTGAAAGTAAATGGCTGAACTCATAGTTTCTCAGAGTGTCGACATAACTTGGCATTGCAAATTTCATGACTTTTCAATGACTCCAACAATTTTCAGCGCCTGTTAGAATATGGGGCCGTGCAAGTTTAATGTCTTCACAAAATCTTAATTTTCAGACACACCTTCTACCTGACCCTTGTGTCGGCACTCGTCATGATTATCAACCCCCAATTCCAATTACAGTGATGTGATCAAAAGTAAGCTTATAATCATGGGCCAAACAAATTTTGATTTGAAGGAAATTTGTAAAATTCGCAAATAAGATTGTAGTTACATAAAGGCATAGTAAAAAATGCCATGGACGAATTTTTTTGCGAAATTGGATGACAGATGATGAATTTTCAGTTCAATTAAATTTAATTTAATTTACCTCAAATTTTTATTATAAGTAATGACGACTCTGCATTTGGTTGACACCCTCCCCCTCTCCCTCGCAAGTTGACATCGTACTTGAACGTTCCCTATGTGTTTTAATACATTCCTGCACATTTTGGGTGGTATTCAGATGATATCAAATGATACCATTATACCAAATAGTAGTATCTACCATTACCCGGAGGTCAATTCTAAAGTTGAACTTTACACGATCTAATTAGATGGCATCAAAGGACATGAGATTGGTGGTTAACAAACTCCTTAAAATCGGTACATCAAAGGGACAGGGGAATCTGTCTGTACTAAACCCTAAAATGTCCAGTGAATCAATCAAAGGCAAAAATTGCATGACTTCCATGCCCGGTAGACACCAAGTAATTCTACAGTGAATACTAGTGTTTACAATAAAATACGGAAGATATTGGATGGTTAGCACAAGACTTCGATATCCGCCCCTTTGTTTTATTTTAAAAAGGATACTAAAGGAAGTTTTAGTTTATTTCTACGCATAATGATGCCTTTTTACGATATGATTAAAGATAGTTGTGTCCATAGGAATTATATATGACAGTAAACAGATAATTCCAAATGTTTCACATCACGGAATGTCATTTTTAATTATTTCTGTTTTTATATTTGCAGTGTATTATTAAATGACAAGTATACTGTATATGAAATTCAAGCAAAATAAATTACTCCGGAATTTTTAATAACAATGTCATTTTCAAATAAATCATGTTGGGCGAATTGATATTTACATGTACACTGTATATTCGTATTCAATTATTTTTTCAAAGAAGTGAAGCAAAAAACATACCACAATGGAACAACATTATGTTCTTTATAATGTTGACATGTAACAGGGATAATTTGAATATTTTGAAAAAGCAAATGTAGATCAACTCAGTTTCCAATAATCAAATTTCCCATTTAATAGGGTAGGTACATTTTCAAATGGGATCAAATTATACACCATTTACGTTTTAAATAAGGAATTGGTATTGCGTTATTGTGTAACACTTCCATGTATCTCTCTGTGCATGCATAGTTGGTACTTATTATGTTACTCATTGTCATTATTTGCAACGTTTTGGGTAATAAAATTTGTACTTGATCATTTACAGACCTTCACATCGTAATAGAGTTTACCTCGACATCGATTTGAAATTTTCTGAGATTGTTTCGTCTTCGTTCATGACTTCTATAGAAGGACATTTCGAAATGTTAACCGAAACTAATGGAGAATATTCAACTTTGACACTTTAGGCTTGCAATTACTCCCTGAACGAGGGCTTACTTGACCTATGTCAAAAAGACAAGCGAGGTCGCTTACCTGATTAGCCTAGAAACTCTTTCACGGATTTGTTCAGGTTCTGCCACTCATTAATACAATGGCTCACTATAGAAGATGCTCCAAATGTTCCCTCATGGAATGAGCTTGGAAAGTCGAAATTTAAGTCATTTGGTTTGACCTTAGCAAATACTACAAATAAATATTGAAAACTATACCAAATGAAGTCAGCATTCCCAGACATTTGATATAGTGAAGTTGTAATTGGTACAATAACAGTTCCACCTTTCAACAAAGCTTTGCGTTTTCGATGAGACGTTAATAACAGTTAAACTATTTTAAACTCTGGCACCAGAGTGTCAATTCTGAATGGCAATTGCCAAATCGCACGCCTGCCAGGAACACGTTACACAACACATAGGATTCAACCAGTTCTTCCTTACACTCAATTGTTGTCGAACAATTGCTTAATGAGAAAGGAGGTCTTACCAGGAAAACTACCTGAGCTGACCAATGACAGGGACCTTAAGTTGCACCATCGTCGTCTGGTAGCAAGAATATAAGATTTCGAACGATGAGATATCGTCTTAATTCCTAGAGAATCGAGAGTTCCGAGACGCACCGTTTGAAAATCTCTACGAATTTGCGAAAACACGGGATGTTTCATAAAATGGTGGCTAAATTTTGTCTGATCGTGGTGATGACTACGAGTATCGGAAGTGTCTTTGGAAACATATGCGCGGAAAGTCCATGTAAGTGAAATTCATGCAGGGATATTTTAAAGAAATACTTCGTTCCATAACTCGTTAACTTTAATCTGTGATTGAAAGCCCTTTAAAAACAGCCTTGAATCACTTCATTTTCAATGTTAACGACCAATAACAGGTGAATAGTTAAATTCTTCTTCAAATTCTCCTTTACTATATATTTAAAAAAAACAGTAAAAAAATATTCAGCATTAGGCCTACGTGCTCCAGTACACGATTGATAGAAATATTGTCACTATTTGCTTATAATTTTTATTCACGTTTTACTTAGTTCCGATTTCAAACACAATCGAATGGGCAGTTGCCACGACACTGGGAAAGTGTAATTGAAATTGTAATTGAAATCGTGAATAAAAATATCATCAAAAACATGAAATATGTCAATCACTTTATGTCAATCGTGTTAGTATAAAAGAAAATTATCATGATGATAACATGAAGAATTTAACTCTGCTTTAATTTACCTGTCCGTCTCCGGCTTCAATTTCTCATGTTAAATATTCTTTTGCACAAGGTTTTTATCACACGAAAAATAATTTTGCTGATAATTTTTTTATTCGAGGTTCACTTCGTCCCGATTTCAATTACACTGTACAGGTGTCGTTCTTTTTACTACGTATCCTTAGCAACGGCGCGTTCGAATTAATGGTTTCCTGCATGGAAATTGTAATTGGAACAAAGTAAATCGCGGAAAAAAAATTATCACCAAATATAGAAATATTTATATCAATAGTTTACTAAAGAAAGTACTCTGGAAAGTACTGCTGAGTCACTTAAATTGTATTAAGTTATATTTTATTTATTCACATTTTATAAACAAGTAGGCCTATAGGTATTTAGGAAAATTTCAGGTTTAGGAATCTAACTACACAATGTATTCACCTAGCCGTCACCTCCCACTTGGCAAAATATAGCGTTGTCAAGAATAAATACCCAAATTCATAACTTACACGTACATGTAGAACAGGAAAACTTGCGTGTCTATTGACTAAACATCAGAAAGAATGAACCACAGTTGGTTGAAATTACCAACGAATGTCACAATTTGAATGTCGCCATTTTATCATAGCTTGTTGCTCGTCATTCCCAATAGACGGCGCAGGGATCTGGCTGAGGGAATAGTTACGCCACAATAACACATAATAATGAGTTGATGTTTATTCTAAGTAAATTTTATAATTTATCAAATTAACCACAACAACCTTGAAGTTTAATCACCATTACCTTATCCATATACATGTAGTTATTTCATTCCAATGCAATTTAATTTCGTTCATAATTATACCTGCTAAAGCCAAATCGCTCGGAATTTCAAATCCGAAACTATTAAAGATTTCTCACCTTGGGACATGCACTCGAAATAATAATGTTGCTGATCGAGTGTTCACTTTTCCAGGTGTCGATGAGGTAAGCCGAGCCAAGAGGTCATCTGACGACGCCATTGCCCACACCATCCGTGAGGCCGTAGAAGCTCTGGCAGGCCTTCTGAAGCGTGGAATCCCCGAATTGGGAATCCAGTCTCTGGAGCCCTCCAAGCTCGACAACTTCTACTACGACGGCAGCCACATGGGGACGAAGGTCAAGTCCAACTTCACGAACATGACTCTGTTCGGCATCTCCAACCTGCAGATCAAAGATCTGAAAGTCAGCATGTCGAAGATGAGCCTGGAGTTCAAGCTCAACTTTCCAGTGCTGACCATCAATGGCACCTACAATATGACCGGTCGAATGATCGGCGTTGTCCCGATTTACGGCAATGACAGGTTCAGCATCGTCGCCACCGATGTCAAAGTGACCGGAAAGTCCAGTCTGAAGACCCGCTCAAACGGTTCCATGAACGTCGACGACCTGAAGCTGGACATGGAGGTGGACACGGTCAAGGTCCACTTTCACAAGCTCAACGGTGGGGGCAACACCAGCGGAACGCTCAACAAAGTGATCAATTTCTTCGCTGAAAAAATCTTCGACCAGTCCAAGCCTAAACTGCTCCAGAGGATGAACACTGCACTCGAAAGTACCATCAACCGGAAGTTGGCCGGCGTCAACATTTTCAAACTTTAAAGTTTAAAATTTCCATCTTTGTTACAAATGTCACGTGCTCGGCAAGATTGACGAAAGCATTTTTACCCTTTGTCCTTGGTTCTTATCTTGGGCAGCACGTGCAATGACACGAGTTAACTGACACTGGGCAATGCGAGACAAGCTCAGACAAGTTGCTGACAAATATATACACTTGCCATTGGGACAATTAACAAGAAAGTCAATTCTTAAAGGAAAACAGATATGAAGAAATACCGCTTCGTTTCTTAGAAATTTTTTTTCATTGCATCTTCATAGTACATATGAAATTCGCAAAAATGTTAGCGATATTGATATTTCCCTCACGTGTTAATAAAAATTCGATAGTTTTTCAAGAAATGGTAAATACGGTGTATCCATCGCTGTTCTTGCAGGACAAATTTCATCTGGATTGTGTTGGAAACTGTTAGTTTTTAGTTTCCTTCTTCACTGCATGAATCGCATACCAGAATCTCGGGGAACTTTTCAATTTCCATTCTTTGTTAGTTTTCAGATTGAATCCTTGCAATTTACGCACTTCACAGCCATCTATAACAGTTTGAAAACTTGATAATACAGATGCAGAATGGCCAATTATTGTCTACTGAATGGAATTACTCGAAAATTTTCCTATATATGAAAGTATACTGTACGTATCAGGAGCGCTCAATTTCACTCTACCCTCTGATGGACGTCTGAATCTCATCACTTACCAGAGATTAATCTCTAACATCTAGGGGGTGATAATCTTAGGAAAACAATTTTAGCACGCCTGTACGCGCCTAATTGGAATTCTTGCACGTTTATGCGATTTTGAATTTTGCGAATGTTATGTTCATATTGTATCGCAACTATTCCACATGTAATTGTTTAGGCAAGTTTTTTTTGAAAATTAATATTAAATTTATAACTGAAAACATTATTAATAAGAATATTTCAAGTAGGCAAGTATAGTAAATCTGCTCTCTATAATGTCGACAGAGGGCGGAATAAAATTTAGCACTCTTAACGGGCAGTTTCCCTCCCACCCCTGCCATGTTAAAGAGTTGAAAAATTGTATACATAACATCTCTGCGAATAATGAATAAATCGTCGTGATAATAATTTTGCTTGATAGTCTGGT
>JAQGAF010003331.1:0-18085 GCA_034687865.1 Kryphioiulus occultus
TGGACTTAGAAATCCAATGGGCTTGCTGATTACATCGTTGACAGAATATACTTCTTTGCCACCGCTGCCTGATGGCTGTCAGCCCAACTAGAGATAAGATGCGATCGAAGATCAGAGATGATTTCAGCACCCTAAATGAATTTTATAAATGATCTTGCATTAACATAGTCCTCAAACCACTACACAGCTCAGGGATGACTACATTTTACAACATAATTTTCAAAGTTTATTCTGGGAGTATCAATAAACTACCATTCCAAACAAACGTTGAAAGCAAATCGACGATCAATTTGACTGATCCAGATATGTGTTTACATGTATTTTGACTCCTTTCCATTCAATTTTTACACGTGGCCACTTAAAATAATCGTAATTTACAGAGTATGCCAAAGTTTTCCCCCAGCTAGGTTGCAAACAATTTAAGGATGTCTGGCCGAATCTTAAATCAAATTTCCCTGAATTTTTCAGGTCTTCTATTCACTTTTTGCAACAGGTCCAGATAATTTACGGATCTAACGCATTTGCACATCAGAACAGGCAAGTCAATCGCTTAACCTACCACTATTTATATCCAGTAATTAATATCGAAGATATAACGTACATGTGGTGTATATGCATGTACATTATACTTGCAAGCATTCATTTTCAAATGGCTACAACCATTAATTAACCTTAGAAACACGTCTTGCTAATCTACACTTTTACGCCAAGACAATGTATCTGACTTCCAGGTATTCAAAAGGGCAGACACCCTGTATTGAGGTTGCAAATGCACGTACGATTCTGCTGGAAGATTAATCTAACTGCACATGTTCAGAAAAAAAACATTATGCCTACCGTTGAGTACAGACTTTCTGGACACCAGATGGATTCCCACGATTTGCTAATTGTTACGCCAACTTTAGCCTGGTAGCGATTGTCTACTCCCACCGTTAAATAATTCCTGTAAAATTGTAATACAAGAAAACGACCTGCTGCTCAAATACGAAGTAAAATACTGGAAATGACTCCCGCAATGACCTTGCAATAGTTCACGTTCTTTCGTTCCATCTAACTCACCTTCTCAATCTTGGAAAAATAGCCTCTGAACTTCTTTTTCCTGGAAAATCCATGTTATCCCAATTTCAGCAGCTTGATATCTCCAGATAAAAAATGGTGGGCGACCATGAGATGACGACTCGTTTCATCGACTTTGGAATTCGGTTGGACCAACGTCCACAATTCAATGATGACCTCCCTAGAATTTGAAAAAATGCATTTTAATGAAACGATCAACTGCACAAATTTATGGAAGTTCAATAATTAGAATAGTTTTAACTGGCTGGCAAAGTTTATCTGTATATAATATGCGCAGAAAAGTATTAAGTTATCCAAGCTGACCAGGGAAATATCAATTAAAAGCAGCACTGTATGTAATTTCCACAATGCTACATGTAATTAACTAAACAATTCGTCATTGACCGCTTTTATCGGCATCGTGCAACTTAAAAACTGCATTTTGTAAAAACTGAACCTTCTAACGTGAATTACCAACTTTACAATGTTATTAAACACGGCATATGCGTTTTGAACGCTGAATTTAACTTAGAACGTTAGAATAATTTTATAAGTTACCATTCAAGCTCATTCATCAGTACTGGGCCAGAATAGGCTTTTGTAAGATTTTCCCATATTATTTCAGATTCTCAGCTGCTGCCTTCTCCACATTAACTTGACGACTATTTCCAACGTCCTACAGTATACAGCTTCATCCTCTTTAAATTGCACCAATTTCCAATTCCCTTACCTTACTTAACATCGCTAATATTTAACCTGACCTTAATCCAGTAATAATCCTTTGACAAGAAGCTTAGACCGCCAGACTTATTGGGGATTTTCGGACGGAAACGTCTGAAATAGTAATTACAATATTGAAACTAAAGTTACACAAGAACTTCAACAATTCATTTAGTACAGCATTGATTTTTTTTCGTTGACCTTTGCTCAATGGCGGCTCAATATGTGCGTAGGCCTAGTTCGTAAACCCGAGCTACTGTACACACCTGAGAAACATTGGAAAAATTTCGCTGTTTTTCTTACCTTTCGTCCTTAAAAGATTCATGATCTTTGGCCCAGACATCGTTTTGGTGATATGACTTCGGATGGATATTAAAGATGGCTTATTTTCCATTAAAATAGTCTGAGAAGATTCTTCTAGCTGGGTTACCAAGACGTGGCGAAAACATGGTTGACGATGACGTCACCCTTCTTCTTCGTTGATCCGTGCATAAATTATAAAATAAAATAAAATAGTTAGTAGGAAAAAATAGTGAATTTATGAAACAATAAACTGCAACGGTAATTATCAAACTGTAATGGTACCTAAATTAATCGATAATTTAAATGAAATCGTAAAAACACAGAATGACGTATTACCCAAGATGCACCTACTGTAAGTAAATGAAAAGTTGTTAAGGTGATAATTAGCCAGGTGACACGTCATTATTAGGATGCTAACGTCAATGCATTTACCGGTACGTCTACAAAATCCCATCAATGAAGTCAATTCCAAAGTTACACAATTTTATTTAAAATTATGATTCTAGTACATGTGGGAAAATAAAAATACTACAAAATTACGCACTTAGTGAAGGTGAAGACATTGTGGAAAGCGCCACGTACCTCGCGAACTTTTATTTTTAAAAATCTAAATATCAAGTCCACTTTGTCAATATTTTGTTTACCATTGGTAACGTGGCCATGTGGGACAGTAATTTTGACAAACGAATAGAAAGATTGCCAGCGAATTTGTTTGTGTTTTAATTTGAATACAGCGCGGGAGAAATTCTTCATTGAAGTAGTAAAACGCAGGACGCCATCTAGTGACATTGGTAAGCACCAAGGCAAAGTTGCACAATAATGCCACTAGATGGCGGAAATGAATTTGACTTTTTATCAGCCTATTTTCCTTCACGCTGGTACATGTAGATATTTAGGCTGCATTTTCAGAAAGATAATGTTAAATGTACAAATTTTAGTAACTTAGAAGTTGCATAATTCACTAACACTGGCTATTTCGTCAATGGTAAAAATAACACTACTACATACAATATCTAATTGTAGTTTGATAATGTAGATTAGTTTTCCACGAAACAAATGGGTAGTAAAGCAACTACTGTACGTGCATGTTTTCTAACAACTTGTACTTTACTTTAACTTGTGTTTGTTTATCTGATCAGCCTACCTTTTTCTACTAGATGATTGAGACTTCCGAACTATTACAATTATCTGCAAATATCGGTTAAAATCAGAGAGGAAAGTAAGCATTCATGAATATAAAAAGCCACGTTGTACCCATTCTAATAAATGAGCATCTGTTATTGTTCATTAATAACTCATGCTGTTATGTTAATTTGTCTGTTTTAATACTATAATTGTTTTATTTAAAAAAAAACATGTAATACTCGCCCTTGGAAGATTATTTTGGAATTTCAACATGAATTGCAATTTGGACAGTTTGAGGAAAATGAAATAATTGTTGGGACTCACGCATCTATTAATTGTTCATGAATATTTGTTTCAACGCTACAATTTAATTGCTAAGGTGCCTTGGTAAGTGTTTGTAATATTGGAACCTTTTAGAACGACAATTGGTATAATACATGTTTTATTTACTAGCACTCCAATTTCATAAAACACTAAATGTAATCATGCAAGCAATACACAACAAGTGCCAATACTAAAGGCAATACGAGCTTAATGCCTATATCACTGTCATTCTAAACTTTATTACTATTTATTGTCGAAACAGAAAATGCAGGTAAATATACTGCACTGTGCACATTTTCATTTTCTCCATTACAGAGAATTGGAGAAAACAATTTTCGAATCCTTAACTATTCGGAGTAAATTTCAGATCTCACCACCCAACATGTGTTGGGTTAAACGGCAACGGATAACACAGCCTTCGCGTAAACACAGAGAAAAACAAGTTAGTTTTGCATTTGAAGATATATCCAGGTGGAAGCGGACGAAAGTAAATTGGAGGCTCCTTAAAATGAGGAATATTTGGTTTAAAACCTCCTGAATTTGGAGGAAAATGAGGATCAATGCTGGGATGCTCTGCATTTCTCAGAGGAGGTGGGGGTTCAAAGTTGAAATTTCGAGGCAAAGGTGGTCGAGGACCCACAATGTCATAATGGGGAATTTCATGGGCATAGGGCCCATCTTGCATCGAGAAATGCTGTGGGGGCAAAAAGGGTTGTGGGGAGACTGGGTGGGGCTTTTTCTTGGGTCGTTTTCTTCTCCTTGGAGGTCCCCGAATGGGGAATGGGTGAGGTAAGGAATTTGGATGGTTGAAAGGAAATATATCATAGTCATAGTTTGGGTAAAAACCAGGCCTCATACCCATATGCATATTTTGATTGAAGCCAAAATGATCGAATTTATTAGATGGAGACACCAGTCTTTTGTCATAGGGGTTATTGTAATTTAGTTGTTGAGGTCCTTGAATGGCCTCTTGAAATTCATGTTCAGGAGGTCTAACTACTTCGTGAACTTCCAAAGGTCCCAAAGGTCTGACGTCATTAAAACGAGTGGACTGTTTTGCAGTAATATCCCTGACCTGTTGAGGTTTATTTGAACGATGCTTAGAAAGGTCAAAATGGTACGGTGGGGCTTGAAATCGCGTTCCCTTTATCTGGTTTATGCTTTTAGCCCCTAATAAATCAACATAATGAGTAGAATTTATTTCAAGAAGATCCATTGACGTGTTTTGACTCCTTGGCAGAACGATGTCGAAAGAATTGGCCGAAAAGATGTCAGATGTACTGTTATCTCTACTTTCAGCCATGGACTTGATGGAATTTGGGAGTTCAAAGACGTCAGAGTTGTTTGGCTTAAGGTCATCATCGGAAGGGTCATTTGCAGCCGTGATCAGCCCATGATCAACGTCAACAACATCGTTATGTCCAATGCCCCAAGTGAGTAGAAAATAGGTGCCCAAAATTGATACCTGGATTAAAACGATAGAGCAAATCTACTTAAAATAAATTACTGTTCCAATACAGTGATCACTCATATTAAAGTGTTTCATTGGCGATAATGGAATATAAGAATAAAGTTTATTTCTTATCAAACTAATCAAGAAAATGCCCATGCCAAAACCATTGGTTCATGATAATACGGCATTATTTCAAACTTTCATTATTGCGAATAAAACACTGCAATTGATAACACGAAAATTGTACGAAATGGCTAATGTATAAGCCCAATGTAAATATGACATTGTTAAGAGAAATGGAAATTTAAAAAAAAATTATAAATGTCGTCTATTTTATGAGCAAAAAAGCAAATGCTGTATGTGTTTAGTAAAGCTCCCTATTACATAATGAGTACTCGATTTGATTTGATTGAATTTGATGGCAATGTTTTATAGGTAGAAATTGGCTGTGTAATGAATTACACCCACAAACTGACATATTAAGTTATATCATAGCGTAGAGATTACCTTATTGCTACACCTATTTTCCAGAAGATTAATAGTGCAGAACAACATACATTATCACTCAGGTAACGAGGTACCTTCTAAAATATCTAACCATTACCTACTCTGATAAGGTGATTTATAGAAGCGTTATTATAGTGGGCAAAGAGCTTCGTGTGTTTTATGTGCTTTCAGTATGCAGAAATACTGTTCACATCGAATAGAATGCTCCTGAAATAGCACCTTCAACGACAACCAAGGCTAGAAACACACTGTCACCAGCTCACACTGATTTTGTGATACACAATTTAAATATAGCAATACAAATGAGTAAATCTTAAACAAAGCTGAAGTTAACGTTAAAGGAGATTTACACAGGATCACACTTTCACAAATATGCATTTTGTACATAGGGTAATTACTTCGAAAAATATCATTTGATAAGAAACAAAAATGAAGTAATTGACAGATCATGTCGAAATCATTCATTGAGCTTACCACCAGCAATCTCCTCTTCATGATGTTAATATAATCCTTCAAAAATAAGCATTATGAGAATTTTTCAGGCTATTTCCGGTTACTTTTGCAGGACACGACAACAAGTATGTCTTCATACCTGTTGTCGTTGAAAAATAAAGTGGGAGACATTATGACACCACAGGTATTTATAGTCAGCGTTAAAAACTAAGAAAATGACCTGGTCAATGCTCTCGTGCATCTAATTTACGTTTAGCATAACTACGACCATAAAATATTAGGTCTATTTAATATTTAGATTTAGGCTATGTCAAAGAGAATTGTTGTTTTCCAGGCGATGAGTTCTGAGGGGGTTGTCCATCTCAGTTTATGACAGCACGACAACAATGCAAATGACAACAATACAAACCATAATGTAAAGGATTTATTCGCTTTTATATCAAAAACACCCTTTTACCCACGGGTCATGACTTTACATTTGATAGTTGCATTTTGGGCGCATTTTACATTGGAAATTACATATTCATGTACCTGTATATTGCATAAAGAATTACACAATGTGTGCATTTACTGGCACTCAAATTTTAAATATCTTGTGAATAGCACTGTTTATTTATCATAATACATTGAACATGTTTTACTATCACAATTTAGAACTAGGACAGGATCTAGACCAGTGAAATACTGCTTAAACAACATGCTAATTACCCATAAAACGAAGATTTGTCAAATTTCAAAACTTTAGGGGAATAAACATTCAAGTGTAAAATTTTGCATCGCCATCAGGATAGTTACTAGGTGTTGATCTTGGAAGGTGAGTTCTATACGACGATTCCTTGAACCGATCTCCAAAGGTTGATGGTCTGAAACCTCCATAAATGATGGGACCAGGTCTGAAATTGTCATAGGATGAGTCATTTGTACGATGATCATAGAAAATTTCTGGATAGTCCTTTTCTGCAGGGTGATAATTGTAGTAAGTTGAACCAGGATAGATTTTTCCAGGATAAGATCCACCGAATTTATTTCCATGGTTGAAATAGTTACGTTGATAATTAGGAGATGGATAATTTCGTTTGTCGTATTGTCGATCATACTTATAATTTGTGAATTTGCTATATCCATAGAAACCGTAGGCTGCAGCACCATTAATTAACAGGATGAGCAAAACCTGTTTAATAAACGAGGGCGATTCCCTCAAAAATAAAAAAATACAAAATTATCAACTTATGAAAATCGCAAATACAGTAAGTGTATTATTAAATTACAGATGTCTCCGTTTCTTCAAATTTTAACAGCGAAGTCTAACAGGCCTAGATGACATAAAATTCTTTCGATATGATAATTAAAAACTTACCAACACAATTATGCAGTAATGAGCCATTCTCAGAAATGTAATATGTTTTCCTCGCTGATTTTCAAACGAAATGAGCGAATCTACTATGGCACATCCAAATTTATAGCAAATGTAAAGGACAATGTATCAGGATATGACTATTGACAAACATGTCTGTTGTGTTGCCTATGGTTTACAAATTGACAGAATGTACATGCACATAATCAAAATTCTCTTTTGTCAATAGGCGTAAAATAATTGACATTATTTTGAGAACTTTTTAGTTTTTCCGTTAATGATATAGCGTTATTCTGTACATTTAAATATGCTGTATAGCTTATGAACTCAAATATTAACTTCACAAATATTTGCATATCAATCTTAAGACAACATGGTGATAATAAAATGATTTCAAGCAAAGGATTGTGGCAAAACAAATTTCCTTTCACTATTTATATGCTTGCTTGTCATATACATGTACCATGTACATGTATATTCTTAAACGGCCCGTATACACATGCTATAAAATAAATTAAGTAATACTGGTAAAAGTTTAATACATGCAAGGCTTTCATTATTATATGCTAATTTAATACACAACTTTAATTAATACATGCAACCGAACAATCCGTGTAGTAAGCCCATTGTTTTCAACTAAATTAATCTGCATGTAAATTACTAGGTTAATGATGATCACATTTATGAAATGAAAGCAATTAACTTTCATAAAACAAACATATTTAATTCATAAACCAGCGACTCTTTCAAGTCTACTGGTTTATATTAATTTCAATTCCAGTTACCTATTTCGCTCTGCATGTCAGAAAGTTTTTTCAGCACAGCTATATTACATGTATATCACAAAGCAAGTGCTTGAACTCGAATTAATTAAATCCATAAACTCATGGGCCATCTTTTAAATTAAATTAAAGACTAAACGTTGCTGGGCACTTGGTCAGTGACACGATATTCGTGATTTACCCACGTCTTCTAAGCATAAATGAATATTTAGCAACGTTCTAAAATGAATGTTGTGTTTTTAGAAAGTGTAAAAGCCAAATACGGTTGCACGACTCAGAAATCACCCATCGTGCATATTTTCTGGGTCACAGCCATTGTAACCATATAATTAGTACTAATGCAACTTTATTATATTTTATAACTATTATTAGTAAACAACCTAAGTTGCACTTGTTTGCCAGTAACCTTGCCTACAGTGAAATCTTATGGATTTTTAAATCAATTATATTCAACTAGATGATGTTTAAATGAGCACATAATTATGCACATGGATAACTAGTTTGTTCAAACGATAACCAGTTTAAAGTAATGGTGACTAGGCAAAGGAATTCAGAAAAATAAGCTAGATACATACTTGTACAAGTTAATGGGTAAGAGTAAATATCTATTTTAAAAATCCAACAAAATACGATGACAACATCCGAATTTGAGTTAAATATCCAACATCACCTGCGTTTTATACCAGCAAATGACATTTCAGATAACAGCTAGAACTAGTAGAATCTTCCTAAATTCAACACGAACACCAATTCCACCACAAAAATTCCAGTTTGAATTCCTGTTTTATTTTACAATTGAATGATAATTTACAGCAATGACTTTAAACAATGAGTGCATATCGATAATTAATTAGTGATGTTAAGTGGGATGTTGACATTTTAGTATCCGTAGCCTCCATGGCCATAACCACCATATCCTCCATGACCATAACCACCATAGCCACCATGGCCATAACCACCATAGCCACCATGGCCATAGCCGCCATAGCCCCCGTGACCACCATAACCGCCATAACCTCCGTGACCTCCATAGCCGCCATAGCCTCCGTGACCACCATAACCACCATAGCCACCATGGCCATAGCCACCATAGCCATGGCCGTAGCCAGCAACAGGGCTAGCCTTAGGTGCGGCAAACACAGACAGTGTCACAGCCATCAAGACAAGAGAGAGGATCTGTGAAAAGCACAAAAGTAACCAACAATTTACAGATTTCTTGTGGAAATTGACCAAAAATGCTACAAGAAAAATTTCAATCTCATTTTACCAACGCTGTACATGGGAAGTACCAACTTCATACACCAAATTCATTCAGCATGGGACAGCGTATGTAGAACTTTCATAGCACTAACATAACATAGCAAAATACACTTCAAGAACTTACCACTACTTTGGAGATCATGTTGCTAAGTTTGAGTGTTTGTGAGACACAAGCTGGAGATGCAAATCCAAGTTCAGTGAGGACTGAGAGAAGTTTGATAAGGAATTGGGTGAAATCTGCTGCTTTTATATCCACGAAAAGTGAATTTCTCCTCCCTCTTTGGACAATTACACGAAAAAACGAGGAAAAAAAGGATCTCTGGCCTAGTATTGCATGGGAGGGGTATCCACCCAACGACCACCAATTGTACATGATACCCCAACAATTGGCAAGCATTGTCTCTGGTCAAATGCAAAAAACCTAAGCTTGCATAATGAGGTATAACGGAATTAAATCCGATTGCTGGCTTTAGATTAACCGAGCGTGAAGGAGCAAAGAGTGAACTCAACACTTTCTTGAAGCAAGTTAGAGACAGAGTACCCAGGTACAACCCAAGGCAAACGTGACAAAGAACTGGCACTCACATTGTTTTTCCTCGAAAAAAGGTCAAGCTTAATTCGCCGACTAACGTTTATATCATAATGCAATTACCTATTTTTCAATTTATTTCCTCGAAAGTGAAATAATTAAATAATAAAATGGCGGTTTTTTTATAGGAGTGCACCAAGCACCACATGCAACCATGGCTTCCGATTGCCTCAAGCACGCAGGTTTACGAATTACGAGCGTATAGCGGTAAATTGAAGGGGTGGGCTCTCACTACAATTAATTCTGAGCTGGAGTCACAACCTCATTTTCAATTCAAAGTCAATGGGCAAGTTTTCGTTAGAATGGCCTTCTGACCAACCGAATTGAAAAAGGTCAAGCTTAATTCGGCAGCAATGTTTGCATTGCATATTTTCTCCTGGTCAGTTACATGTACATGAAAATAAAATAACTTTTGATATTAAATTTGAGATCTTAATTTAATTGTCAGTCTGCTGTGTGTTTTACAGCAAACAGTGTTGTTCAGTTGTGATTGAAAATGTGATGCTTCTTATGAAAATCAACATGTCATACTTAAGTACATCTCCCAAGATGTTTTTGGTCTCATATGCAAGCATTCTGGACACACATTCCAAAGAAAACAGCATTTACAAACATAAATCGAACTTTAACTCAAAAAGTTTGGCTACAAAAACATGGCCAACTTTTACCTTTAAACGGTTGTAGGATTGAAAAAAGTCGGAAATTAACCGAATATACACTGCTTCAAATGTGTGCAAAATATGCAATGACACCTGTTCCAACTACCGTATTTTACGTACAGGGTGGTCAAAGAAACGGGAAATTTTAAAAGGGTGAAATAAAAACTTAAAACCTTTGTACAATTCTTTTCAATTATATCATACTAAAGGCTATTAAATCGCAGTTTCAAGTCACCTTATAACTTACAAACATGTATTATTTGATAGCTTGCAGACGAAATGGGAAATTGCGTTTGCTGTGTTACCAGGGCTATGCTACGTTTGCGCCTGTCCGAATGACGTCATAGACGTCATTGAATAAAAATTGGGCAATGGAGTGGTTGGTTAGTGAACAACGTGCTCAGGCTTGGGCGAAGTCATCATTTTTTTTTAAAAAAAAAACGTTGTTCACCGCTCTATTGCTCAATTGCAAAACCTAGAACTGTCGATTTTTATGACGATAGAATCGAATTACCCATTGAATTAAATGGCGATATCGATTCGATCTTTGAAATACCAGATATAAATGAATTTTCGATCACCATATTTTATAAGGTAATTTGTAAATGACATTTAATACTCTTCAGCTGACATATATAACTGGGCAAAACTTTTGCCCGTTTAAAATTTCCCGTTTCTGTGGTTCACCCTGTATATTTTTTGTTTTGTAGGTTATTTTTTGGATAAAATTAACCAAAACTGTAATTTATTTATTTTGCCTAACCTATCATCAGGCAATCATTGCTAGCCGTATCATTGCCAGGCAATCATTGCTTGTCTTTCTCATGGTACACTGGAACTGGGCAGCAGGCCAGCAGCAGGGCATAAATTCCAAATTAATTTGCAGCCAAAAGGTTTTCAGAACACACATGTTATTAAATCATTTAGGAATTATATCGAAGCATCTTGTAAAAGTGCATCCAAATATCAGGAGCAGTGCTGATTTAGCATCATTGACCACCATCTTTTGCTTGCGTGTTCCGTGACGAAACATTTAGTTCTGCAACTGTTGCAGTTCGATTATTTCTTGTTATTTGATTACCCTGCACGTGTACATATTAATGTCATTGAAAGTATTTAGATTCGCAAATTGTGAAGTCTGGACGAATCATACGAATAAATTGCCTGAAACACAGAAGTTCACTTACGTGCCATAACCGGAAACGGTTTGACTTGGAAGATAATCGAATTTCTATTACTGGGGAGATAATTTTGCAATCATTCAGAAAGCTGGCTAGTAGTCCGATTCTTTTTTCACCCCACCGATAGCATGACGTGGACCGGAAAAGCATGAATCTGCATAAGGATTCTGATGACTCGAGAAAACAGCTCAGTACTATCTACAAGTTATTCTATTTGTAAAAGCTGACATTGCTAGCACATTAAGAATGTGCGATAATGTGTAACATGTTTACTTGTTACCGCTTAAATTGCCCAAATCTTATCGCCAAATGCAAACAGGTTAATTTGCATACTGCCATTAAACGTAAAACGTTTTCACAAGATACTGTGGTGACAAAAGCACTGATCGAATTAAACAACTGGTTATAATGCTGATAAACTAAACGCTATTCTCCTGCTGGATATACCGTTTGTGGCACGTATTGATTTCATAGGAATCAAATTTCAAATTTAATATTATTTTATTTGTGTTCACAAATTAACTTTTTTCAAATCACAACTCAACCACATGTAGATAGCAAGACTCAACTTAACAAATTAAAAAATAATCATACATTCCTATAATTCGTGAAATTAATTAGTCAATTTATTGGTGAAATTAATTCGTCAAATTTAACAATTTTATTTGTGCTCTGAAATTAACTTTTTTTTTCAAATAACAACATGGTGTTCATTTAAAAACTTTCCACCTTGATTATTAAAATACGGTATGGGATAGAAAAATCGTGTTTGGGGGAATGTTTATCAACCATAGGGGGAACCATTTATAAAATATTCGCAAATGGCCGTGACCCAACCCTGACCCCAACTTAAAAATTTCAAATGGCAACCCATTCCGTGAGATACCTTAAACGAAAGCCCATCATAATGATTCATTTTGGCCAAACAAAATTGAAAGCGGCCAGCCCATTCAGTCGCTACGCTCAAAAATGTGTTTTTCAGCCATTTTATTTTCATAATTCAGTATTATTATCCAATAAGATGGAATTACGTGTTGGGGCCATTAACAACATTAGTATTGTACATGAATATTTGATGTCAGAAATTTGTACTTTCCCAGTTTTGGAAATTTGTGAAAGTGAACACTAAATTCCTCGTTATGGTTCATATGGCATTGCCACTTTGGTGCAAACAAAAATGAAATCTGTTGATCACATCAAAAAATATGATCAAAATTGATATCTTATTGGATTATTCGCCGTATTAATTTGAATCCGGACCTATTATAATCTTAACATTTTACACGAAAGGAATTATTGCCTGACAAATAATGGCTTGCATTTGAGAAAATCCTTTGAATTCTCATTATGCAATGACAATCAGTTACGTATTTTTCTTCTGCGTTTAACCAATTCCTTACTTAACCATCAACCGATTTTTTTTTGTTTGCAACAAATCACTTGCCATTCTGACGGCTTTTCAACGAAGGGCGACCGACCATGCATATCTTCCCATTACGAAAGATTTAAATTTCACTTTTAGAAATTTACACAACTTGGTAAGTGAAATTGTCTAACGTTAAATATTCACGTTCAATAGTAATGTTGTGAATGGTTCCAGGAGGTTTCATCGTGTAATTAAATCATTTTGGATATTATTCGTGAATTATGAAAAAACTGAAAAATCACATTTTTTAGCGTAGCGACTGATTGGTTGGGCCGATTTCAATTTCGTTTCAGCCAAAATTAATATAATTTATTGAGTTTAAGTAAGGGATCACAATGGGGGCTATGAGGTGGGTCACTGCCATTTGCAAATATTTTTCAATAGGTTCCCTGTACGGTTGATAAACATTCCCCCCCAAACGCTATTTCTCTATCTCATATTGTTTAAAAAAAATCAAGATGGAAAGTTTTTAAATGATAGTCCTGTATAGCTAGACTCACCGAACAATCACAAAAATGATCATAGATTCATTTATTTCGTGAGATGTTCTTAGAAAAGATATTTAAAACTGCCTTAGCTATTATGCACCAGATTACCTCCACCACATCTCAAACTGTTAGGATTGGACATTTAGATGCGCAAGGAAAAATCCAAGAGGGTGAGAAATCAGCAAAAAAAATGTCTTGTTAGCTAATTGTAAAAAGTTCAGGAAAAACCCATCGAAAGTGACATACATGTGTTAGTGATGATTCTTCACCCTTGTTGGCTGACAAGTATGTACAGTAGAGCACAGTTGAAAAAGCAAGGACGACTGACTATTTGAAAAACTTATTTTATTTCAAAATCTCTGTATAAATATTTGTCGCAAAAAATATATCCGTTTGTGGGAGCAAAATATGTAAGAAATGACATGATTCTTGAGGATTGGTGTGGCCTTAAACTGATTCTGCTGTAGGAACATTGTCGTGTCCAAAAATCTGCAATTCGAAATCGGTTATTAGACAAACTTGAACATTACCAAACAAAATATGTTCTTCTGCAAATATGTTCAACTTACTCAGAAATTTCAGGGTTTCTAATAGCCGTGACCATAGCCGCCATAACCACCATATCCACCACGGCCTCCATAACCACCATATCCACCTCGGCCTCCATAACCACCATATCCACCATATCCACCTCGGCCTCCATAACCACCATATCCACCATATCCACCTCGGCCTCCATAACCACCATAGCTGCCATATGAGCCTCGGCCTCCATAACCTCCATAACCGCCATAGCCGCCATATCCGCCATATCGTCCACGGCCTCCATAACCACCGCTATAACCACCGTAGCCCCCACCATAGCCACCATAGCCTTGTTGATAGCCAGGATTGGCTTCCGGTTCTGGATCAGCCATGATCATGCTGACAGCCACCAACACGAAAAGAGCAATCTAATGCAGAAAACAGAAAAGATTAGTCAGTAAATGCTAAGAATGAGCAGAATTTCTATCAAAATGACAACTTTTTATTGGGTTTCATTGATTTAAAGCATGCAATGAAATACATGTATTCTGGATACAATTTCATACCAGTGTTTTCTCCAATTATTGCAAAAAAGGAAATATTGACAACTTTGTGAAACTTTTGTTGGCTGTGCTAAATGCTTCGGTAAATTGTTTGTATTTTTTGCCTTGAAAGCTTTTATTTGAAATGTGCATTTTGTGTGTTCATGTGTGAACACTTGGCCTTTTTTGCTAAATGCATGTACTAATCATCAATATTAGATTACAATAAATTGATGACAGGTTGTTTTTAAATTATATTTTGCAAGTAAAACTTTGAAATTGTCAAATCATACTTGGAAGAGAATTTTACTAAAGTCAAACAAATTGGTCGGTTAAACAAATTGTTGTTTATCGAATGAAATTGTGCTAGCAAACTTTGAAATTGACATGGCGTACTTGGAAAATAACTTTACAAAACCAAACAAATTTGTCTATAAATTTAAACAAAATTGTTCGGTCTTTCTTAAAAGTGAGTTGAGACTTGCAAAAATCAATCAAATATGTTGATGATTGTAAAATCAAGCCTTAATTTCAAAGCTTTACATTCAAAGTCAACATTTAATTTGAAAATCACCGTTCCAGTAATTGTTAATCTGACATTGTTAATTACCAAGAGCACTTACTAAAAAGAGATCTTTCAGTAGTCCCTATTTTTTCAAAGCAATTATTATTGTTTACATACATGAAAATACATGTATACAATGAGGATTTCAACTAAATTTGAAGACAAAAATGCTCCAACAATTAGTCGAAACATTTGATGCAACCAAAAAAACTTCAAAAAGTTTTTCAAATTTTGCAACAACTATAATGACATATTTTGAAGAGAAGTTTGACAAAAATCAAGCAAGTTTGTTATTTTAAAGGAAAACCAATGTCTGTTGAAACAAGCAAGTCACTTACCACAATCTTGGAAAACATCTTGAAATCTGCTAAATTCTCAGCTTCTCTGAACTTCAAGACTTGTTGGTTTGCAACTCGACGAGTGTGTGTTGATCTGTGATCGAGAATCGACTCCTTATATACCTTTTTGACGATCAGATTTTTTTATCTGAGTTTCCCCTCCTGATTTAGTCATTAAAGTATGAATGTATATTCATACATTGTTTTTGTGTCCTAATTTCATCCGCAGACGCCACCCCCTATCCTCATTCAACTGGACCTATGCTGGCCAATGATGCTCAAATTAGAGAGCCAATTGCGTACCATGTCGTTCTGATTTTCGCCTTTCTCCCGCAATATTTTATGCTCATGAAAGTTTTTTTCTCATTTTTATGGGTTGCCATTTTTTATTAAGGCGTTAGTCTGACAGTCATAGGAGTTTTGCAAGGTTGCCCTCCATGGCGTCCTTGAATAGGATCATAAAACACTTTCTGGTATATTTTACGTTTGTGGATTTACAATAAAATAAAAAATATAGAAGGAGTTTCTATAATGCCTGTATAAGGCCGTATTGTCTTGATTTTCAGCGATTATCCCAAGCCCAGATTTCCACTCGTGTTAAACAGACAATTAAAATGTATAAGTGCAAGCAAACCTTGTTTTTATGCTGAAAACATCAATTACTGTATATTGCATTTACCTTGACAGCACGCATTTTTCGGTGCAACATAAGATACGGTTATAATTAGTTTAGGTTTTTATGTTTATCAAATATTAATTCACGGAGGCCTGGAGAATGGCGTATTTACTAGCACAATGTTGCGCGGGCTACAATTAGTAAACACAATGAAAAATGACCCTATTGAAAAACCGTTGAAGAAAAATTAACACCCAAATGTGTGAAAAAACGTCTTTAGGTCCAATTATTTGACCTGTTTCACATGGATCCCGCCGCATTACAATTAATGGTAATCTAGACTTCTAAATAGTTTGCAAAAGTGGGTAACTCGTTTTAATTGTGCAAAAGCGTTTCTCTAACAAAATGCGTCCCTTTAGCATTATTCCAATTAATGCGTGGAGAAAGAGGGCAACATTCTAGTTGCCCAAAATAGAATTGTGGTCTTTTTTTTGTCACGATGTCACAACAAAAGTTGCACAATTGTAATTATCAGGCCATTAGGCTAACTTTGCCCGAGATTTGAATTACCACAGACCTACATTGGGTCAGTCTCCACAAAATCTAAATAAAAAAATAGTTATTGCTAAATTTAGAGGACCGCAAAAAAACTCTTCGTTATATCCGACCTTCGTTATGCAATCGATTGGCAACTGTCAAGCAGCTACATTTATATCCAGTCACCCTGATCTGTTTTTGTGCACGCTGAATATTCTCTTCTAAGTAAACAGTATAAGCAGGTTTTTATGTTTAATATGCCATTTTGAATCAACTTATTGATTAGCCAATGTAATTTATATGAACGTTATGCAAAACTTTGTCCACACCTCGTACACGTTTCCTAGAAACATGGCTGATGGAAACAGATTTTTCGAAATGTTTCCTCGCTGGAAATGTGGAAATATTTGAGGAAATCTGTTTCCAGAAATGTTTCCTAGGTGTGGACAAGGCTTTAAAATACTGTATATTATTTATCAGTTATTTAAAAAGCATAAATCATCGGCAGGACCGAGGCATGTTTCACCCGTATATTATTGGAAGTTGTTCCTAATTACTGTAGTTATTCGATAATTATATTCAACTTGATTAGATGGGACTCCAAGCCCAATAGGAGCTATGTTCCATTTCGAAATAACAATTTTAGCTCTAGACTAATAATTTAGGAAAGGCGTAGCTAAAATTATTTAAAAACGTACTTAAGACAATGTATTTTAAGTACATATTCCTTATAAGATAATGGAAAATTTGAGGGGGATTTAAAAAACTACACCCAGATGACAATAAAGATTTTTGTGGACTTAGTCAATATTACGAAACGCTGGTAGAGAAATTCTTAAAAAAATGTAGATCACAAATAAAGAATTTTAGATAAATAAGTACAGTGTACATTCCCAACCCCACGCACCCATTCCCTACTTCCCATGCCTGGATGTTTTCCACATTGTTTATACAATGTTATATTTATTGATTTTATTCCTTTTTTAAAAGTTATCTTTAATTTCATGTACAGCTAGTGTACGTCAAGTTTGAGCTGAATTTTATTTTATGCAATTGTATACAGCAAGACGAATAAATAAAATAATACAAGTAATCATGCATGTGATAATAAAACAACTAAATAAACTTAGTGTCCATCCTCATGAGGTGGTAATCACCTTACACACTGTAAAGTAGAACCTCTGTGAGTTGACCACCCAAGGGACTGTAGCAACATAAGGAGGTGGTCAACAATCATCCACTCACGACTTCGATAAAAGTTTGCACTGACACATGAATTTAA
>JAQGAF010003332.1:0-18081 GCA_034687865.1 Kryphioiulus occultus
AAAAAATTGTGAGTGAATACGAACATTTAAGAGAACGCCGTAGGTGAATGCATTTTAAAGTAATCAACAGAATGCCGTAGACAATTTTTTTTAAACAAAACATCAGAAATGATAGATTTAACATTAATTTAGGCGCGCCGCAGGCGAAATTTTAGAAAAACCAAATCTCAAATGATGAATTTTAGCCAGTATCTGCTATATTTTTCCTTACCACAACAGTTTGCAGTAAAACATAGGAATATATAGGAATTTTTATAAAAATATAGGACTATATAGGACTACCTCAAAAATATAGGAATCACTTGACAGTCTGTACGTTACTTCTCTTACCGATTCATCAATTGCAGCGAGTTCATTGGTCCATCACTCGGGTCTTTCTTGTTCGAAAACTTCAGTTACGACTACGCTTGCACGTCCATAGGAATTTCTTCAATTTGCATCGTAAGTAAAAAAAAATTGCGTTAGTGCTGCATTTCATTAAAAAAAAATATAATTTCCTATTTACAAAGATTACTTAGTTTCTAAACGGTCTATTGCAATCTAGCAATGTCAATGTCAGCTGTATTTGTAAAATTTATTTTCTGTAAATTTTATTTACAGGCCGGAATCCTGTTGCTGTACAAAATATTTTACGCCGGTTTCAAGCGTACAAAAGAAATTCTGCCAAAATCTCGGTCCTCGACTCCAGCATCAAAAACGTCTGACAGTGGCATAGAAGACAGCATAGTAACGGAAGACAGTAATGAATCAACCCCACTGCTGTACAAACAGCACTCCATCCCATGAGGGATGTGACAAAGTAACCAAAGTCAATGATTTGCACTAAATTTGGCACATATCGATTTTATCGAAAAGTTCAGTTTACGAACCACGAGATTACGGGTAGCCAAGACTAGTGCAAATCAATGTCGTTGTAAATCTGTAAAAGATTGTTTTTTTATATTAATAAATGCGTTTTCGTGAAAAAATGACAACGCTGAAAACAGATTAATTTCATGATCGAACATGAGTTAAATTTGAGTAGTTTATTTTTTTGTGGAAAAAACCAATACGCATCCATATAAAAAAACGGACTTAATTGTTCGGCATTACATGCGCGCTGTATGAGCATTAACACTTATTTTCACAATACAGGATTTCGGTCACACTTTCTCACTCGTATTTACTCCATTGCCGGCAGTGCATCAACGACGTGGAATAAAAAAATATTTAAACGGGCTGCTAAACCGAGTGAAAATGTCTAAAGCAGGTCACGTCATCGATTTTTCAGCGTTCTTATCAAAAATACCGCGTTCGTAGTCTAGTTTGTACTATGTGATAAATGAGAAGTTAATAATTAGCACTAACCGTAAATAATGCGCCCGACGAGTCAACGCAACATGCTAAACAGAAAGTAAAAATTAAATATAAAGTCTATTCGAGAGAAATGTATAATTGGTAAATAACTTGTTCCCCATGTCAAACATTATTATAACGTCGGCAATATTACGCACTTGATTCCAGGATAAGCATTTCCTGGGAAAATATTCATCGAATAAGCAGTTACGAATATTTTCGTGATTTTTAGGTAAACCACTGTTACAGATTGACGTCTGTAAAAATCAGCGGGAGCATCTACGCTCGTTCGATTTGGAAGACATTTCAACGGGCTAAAAATGCGATGCTTGAAAAAATTTATCCTGAACGTCAAAATTTCAGTTCCATAATAGTAAAAATGTTCAGATAATTTTGTAAAAACTGTTTTAAGTTTTGAAAGTTTTAAATCATGCCATGTATAACTACGATACATGCGCAACGATTTTAGATTCTATCCCTACAGTTGGACCCATCACCGTTTCCTGAATCAAAACGAACTACACTTACGTGCAAAAAAATCGACTCACCTGCAAGAATCGAGTAAAAATGTGTTTTTCCCAGAAACCAAATGTCGGATTTAAAATCGGAAAAATGTCTTTTTCTGAGAAAAAACACATGAAAAAAATGATGAACACACACAAAAAACACATTTTTACTCGATTCATGCAGGTGAGTCGATTTTTTTCGCACGCGAGTGTAGGTTGAACGGGATCCAAAAGTGATCCACCAGTTTTTTCCTCATTTCGAAACTGACACTTTGTATCAATTGCTATTACATTCACATTTTCTTTGCGAAAATGAGAAAAATAGAGTAAACATCTAGAGAAAGAGAAACAAAGGAAAAACCAGTCAGTTTTGAAGTAAACAGCCTGCTTCCCACTTTTGGATCGCGCGAATTTTGAGAAAAATTTGCGAGCTATTCCTCCGCTCCCGAGAAACGATTCAATATATTAGTTTTTATGACTTACATCAGGAATGGAGTAGAAAATAACTTAAACCGGAGCCATTCATAAGCGGTTAGTACGAGACAGGTATCTGGCAAAGAAATGGGATAAATACCAGTGTATATAAACATGCGAGTACAAAGATCAAATAAAAGTTAATTGTCAACACGCAAAACTACACTGGCAATATTCGTGTACCTTTCCGGGACCTCGGAGGAGCTGCGCTAAACCTCGACAGCAACGTTGCCTACGCAATTTCCACAACCATGGCAACGGGTTGGTGGCTCGGTGATTTGGGGAGGAAGAACAATTGACAAGAACGCACTGATTTCAGGAATGTGGAGTGGGGAAAATGTCACAACCCGAGGTTCAGGAGCTCACCTAGGTGCGCGCATATATTCGAGTAACTATGCAGTCTGGGTGAACTTATGTAATTCGTCCAAACTTCATCGTAAAATCTACTTAACACGCATGCGATAAATGCCGTGAGCGATGCGCAGGAATTCAAAATTCCTCGGCACCGAAAATCACAACGTGGCCTATTCAGCGGGTATACCTTAATGTATTGGCCTGTTGTCGAATGCTTAGTTCGAGAACTCGAGAGTATGGTACAAATAACACAAACGCCATTTTGGTCGGTCACAGGTCCTCGTCGCCGATGCCTTCGAACACGTCGTTTTCCACGAGGGCCTTGGGTGAGCTTGCCGAACGGACGGAAGACTTCATCGAAACGGACGAAAGCTTTTCCTACACACAGTGGAAAATAGGAGTTAATTGCGGATTACGTCCACATTTCTTGCCAAGAAACTTCAACCAGAAAAAAACATCAAATTACCTGTAATTTTTTAACGGACGATTCCTTCTGATTAGCCTTGGACTCAGAACACTAGTATGATCGTGTAAAGACAACAACGTTGAATAAGCATAATGAAAAGCATTGAGAAAGATCAAAATCCTTATACTTTTACTAACATTTCCATCAGCAATGCCTTCGGTGGATGGAGATTGACTAACGGAGATTTGATGGCTGCTGCCATCTCGTTTCATGTAACTCCAGCTGCCTTTACGGACCCGGTCATTGGGCTAATTAATAAGTGGTCCATAAGTTTGAATTCAAAACAATACAATTATACAAAGTCCATATTGCTGAAGTACTTTGCATCAATCGCAGGCTGTCAAGTAGTACGGAGGTAGAATAATACAGGAAAATATAGGAAAAATGAAAAAAAAAAAATATAGGAAGAATATAGGATTTTTTTTTCTGAAAAAATCAGCAAATTACTGCAGCTTAGACCATTTCCAGCTTTTTAATTGTAATTGCTCGAGTTGGTATACGATTTTTCACACTTTCTCACATGCAAATATCAGGTTTTTTGTTCACATTTCTTCCGAAGCAAAAATTTATTTTGTTTTTGAGAATGCTGTAAGCAACTTTTTTTACAAAAACTAGTGAAAATGTTAACATTGAAGAGAACGCCATAGGCTAAATTAAAAAAAAAACTTCAACCATAATGCATTTTTAAAGCCATGTTGAAGGCAATTTAAAAAAAAATAGTGCAGTTTACAAAAACTAGGCCAGAAATGATGGATTTAAGATTTATTTTCTAAAAAAAAATAATGTGCGTAAATACTAACATTTAAGAGAAAGCGATAGGCGAAGTTTAAAAAACCAATAACAAGCCATAATGCATTTTTAAGACAGTCTTGGAAATATTACTAATCAACAGAATGTCGAAGGCAATTTTTTGAAACAAAACCAGGAATGCTAGATTTAACAATAATCCAGGCGCACCGCAGGCTGAATTTTTAGAAAAATCATATCTCGGATGATGAATTTTAGCCAGTATCTACCATATTTTTTTTTTGCCACAGCAGTTTGCAGCAAAATATAGGAATATATAGGAATTTTTCTAAAAAAATATAGGACTACCTCAAAAATACAGAAAATATAGGAATCACTTGACAGCCTGCAATCGAACCTACCCTTTTAATTTTGCCGCCATTTTTCTTCAACAGCAATTCTTCCACCATGCTTTGTAAGCAGACGCTCATAAGTATAGCCTAAGGTAATTTTTACAATGCAAAAATGTGAGTTTTAAAATAGCATTTGTGAAATAACGGACTATTAAAAGATTGATCAATTACCTGCTCGCTGATTACGGAAATCCATTGAAGCTTATCTTTACTCAAAAGATATTGAAAAGCAAGTTCAAGACGTGCCCCTTCTCCGACAGTTTTATCACCTTCGTTAGATTTCTACAAAAGCAAGATAACCATTATCGAAAAAAAAAATACAAAATGGTTTCGCAAGACAAATTGTTCAGCAATAGAAATCTTACTGAAGTTGTAACTCTCCAACATCGCATTCTCGTCACTTTAAAACAATATTCGGTGATTTTATCCTGAGTAATAATAGATAACTAAAGCATTAATATAGTGCAAAACAGGTAAAATCAATGCGGTAAACAAATATCTTACATTATTTCCCAGACAACGGAAAACAAGTTCACGGTTGCCGGCATTCACGACAACCTTAGAATTAGTCCCGGGATAATCTGAAATGCTCGGCTTGAATTGAAGGTAACCATAGAACTTGAGAGTCCTCGCGAGCCTAATATAGTCCTTCTTGGATCCCTTAGCCTGCAATGCCGCTAGCTGCCTTCGTGTTTCCTTATTTGTGATTATCCACTTGCGTTCAACGTCGCTCACCGCTTGAACGTAGAGTAAATTCATGGAAACCCTATCTTCGAGAAGATCGTCATCGTACAGAGGATCCCAATAACTTGGAAAAAATAAGTAATGTTAAAACATGGCATAAAAAGGTGCAAAAATCATATTTTTTCAAGTATTACCTCTTCCGTATAAATATTTTATGTGGTCCTTTTGCAGCTTTCAGAGAAATATACGGAGATTCGAAATCCTGCATTCGTCTAACAACTTTAAAGAGGTAAAAATTAAATTCGGAAGATTAAAACATAAGACACTAATTTTGCATGTGCCTTCAGATTAAACGCAAACAACATTACACGAGAAACTGCGAATACAAAATGCATGGCCGGATTTCATTACACCACTTAAGTACATATCATAAAACCAGATGGAAGAATTTAGGTCATTCATAAAGCTTCATTTAGTTCAAAGGTCTCTAATAAAGCACCAACAACTACATAAATCTTCATTTTAATTATGTTAGTGGAAGGTTAGAAAGGATTGCGCATATCTTGTTAGGTAATAACTTTACAATGGCACGAATTGTGTGAGAAAATAGCAACGAATTAGGAGAATCTTCCCAAAAAAAATGCATGTATCGCAGAGTAAATAAAGCCCATGAATAATGGAATCAGTAATAATAATTATAATTATATAAAGAGTTTACTAACTAGAAAATTCTTCCTCCGGTTCTTTTTTAATTAGATACAAAGCGAAATAAAAAACGAATTCCGCTGGTAGATTTATGGCCGATGCTACAGTCTGAAACGATGCGAGAAATACACAATTAACACTAATGAACATGGAGGGTAGACAATTTGAGCAAGTAAACGGCAATCGTTATTACCTCTAGAACGTCATCTGTCTGCAAAGTAGATAATATATTAATTGAAACCTTTTGTCCATTCATCAGATAAACATCCAGCTCTACGTCTTCCTGCTTTTGATTCTGCGTCTCCTTGAAATTCGAGAATAGCGTTATTAATATTTTGTAGTCGAACTTATAAACGTACTTGATAAACAAACGCATACCTGCTGAGCATTGACGAGAAATCCATTAAACACCTCGTCGCTTAATATTTTTGAATCTTGGCTAACTACAATTAAAGGAAAAGAAGATGTAAATTTCTCACAACCCACGCATTCCTGTTACGAAATTTATATAACTCAAAACCTTACTTAATTGTACATATTTCTCCAACAGACTCCTTCGTTCATCCACCTGGGATGATGAAAGAGGCAACAATTTCTTGGATGGAAAGGAAGGTAGGTTATTGTGTAGTTTCTTCAGCTGAAATGCCATAAAAATTGGGAGAATTATACTCAAAATCACTAAACAACAGCGCAAAGGGAACAAACAGCATATTATAGGCTAAACATGATAGACAAAGTCATGAACAAAACAAAATTTTTACAAAAGTTTACGCTACACATATTGTAAAAACCGGAAATATGATTCATTCTCAAGTTTATAGGTGTAGGGCTGTGATAACTCTAATTATAGCCAATTTTTAAAATAGCTAATAAAATTTATAATGACAATTTTATTCAATTTCCCTTCACTACAGCTATGGTCCATATGAGAGCAGAGATCGAAAGCTGCCATAACAAAAATATGAAAGTGACATTTTTTCAGTGCCAGATTTTCAGATAACTTACTGTCAGTATCGAAATAATGACAGTAACACTGACCATGTAGGATTGGCATATCTCTCGACAGTTTGAGATGATTGACTTTTGCGAGATTCTGCAGGTAGCTCAACAAAAATGATGAACGTGAATTTGTTGAAGATTTGTATGAGAGCCCTATCAACTATTCAAAACAGGTTGGAATTGTGAGAGTTACTACCTGAGAGACACATATGAGCTGTGTTCGTGAGCTGTTTACTCTCAGTCTCAGTGAACCATGGAGTATACTCTCACCCCAGTGAAACAACCAGTAAAACCAATATTATTGGTTGTATGGGTTCCAATGTCGATAATATTTGAAATAAAGATGGTAATACTGTTCAACATATTGCAAATATTGGTACCAATGCCAATATAATTGTGCTGATATTTGTCATTGGTCAGGGCATATTGGTACACATATTGAGTGGTTTGCAATTTGCAAGCCTATACATCATTACCAACATTATTCTTAAATTGCTGGTTGTTGGCTGATACCAATATAATGGTGAAATTTTAAATACATGGACATTAAATTAGTATATTGTTACTTTTACTACAAATGCTTTAAAACAAATTATTTATTTTCATTTTGTTCACCTTAGTAAAAATAAATATGTTAACAATTTTCTAATGCTGAAATTTATTGCATTACATTAATGGTTATTTGAAGAATTTTATTTCAATAAACTTCCTTAATTAACTGCAAAGATGAATAAAACCATACTTTCATAAATAATTAAAGTTCATTTTGCAAACATTTATTAGCCTCCAATGTGACAATCATACTACAACCTCTAGAAAATAAATCAAAACATGGCGGCATTAAGTGTAATTTGCAATTAACGTGTTCTAGAAGTTTTACCAGAATGTGAGTATACCAATTGCCAATGATACCAATATTTAATATTTTGCCAATATCAATGTACCAGTTTGGCCAAATACCAGTATACCAATTCCAATGTAATTGCTTATGCTCACTTGCTATTGCTCACTGGGGGAATCATGGATTACACTCTCTCAGACTGTATTCACGTTTGGTCTCTTCTCTCAAATGGATATCAAGTGTGATCTTGCCCTAGCAGCATTGCCAATCTTGCCAAAAAAATAGCAACTTCTTGTTAGTTTTTTTGACAAGATTAGCAATGCAGCTAGGCTCAATTCGGGATACGAAGCATTGAATGAGATTACCTGCTCGTTGAGACAGTGCAACTGCTTATACCTCACCGTGCAATGAAACACCCCATTAATATGAACGTTATAAGCCTGAAAAGACAGAGAGAAAGGCATTAAAACATTTTAGGCAAATCAATAACATGTCCAGCAAAAAAGGGGTGGAACCCACATGACATTAAAACAACCCTTCCCTTACCACATCTGACAATAAATATCCGCATTACATGTTAACCGAACGTTATTTGCCGATATACAAAACACATTTTAAATCAAAATGAACAAAATCTGGGCCAAGTCAACACAGCTGCAAGTCAGCCCATATACATGTACATGTAGCCATTCCAACCCAAATATTTTACTCACCACGTACGAAGAACCATTCTCGTCTTTGAATTCTTGGGTGTCAGGAATAGAAAAATGCATTACTCAAATATATTATTAAGCTTCACAAACACGCGATCAAAGCCATTCGATTTAAAAAACAAAATTAATAAAATCTGCACTCATTTCACGGATGCCCCACCGAGCCCAGCTTCCTAACCAAGCAAGGATTTGACGTTCTATAATTCCATTTTTGTCACTTCCGGTCTGGAATATCCTAACCGAGCAAAGATTCGACGTTCGATAATTCCATTTTTGCCGCTTCCGGCTTCGAATCTCCTAACCAGGCCTAACCGAGAGGACTGAGGGCATGCATTTTTCACTTCTTTAAAATGCTCGTGTCAGCATTTAAACCCATCGAAAAACGGCTAAATCGATAGCTATTTGGCGTTTAAACCAGCACATATTCCCGGTAGTATATACATTCGCAAACACAGCTGGGAATTAAGATAGTTTTGTTATCGTTGGTTGTTATGGTTGCGTAGTGTTGCAACATGGAGGACTTTAGCGAAGACGAGCCCACAATACCTCCGATTAAATACGAATGTAAGTTTACACTAGCTCGTTAAATGATTACGAATATGCCTGACTGTTTTTCTGGTGTATTCACCTAGCTTTGGTTTTTGTTTTAGACTTGGATCACCCTGCAGACGTTCAGTAAGTTACTAAATGCGATGTGTTGCACATTGTACAGGGTGTGGCATAAGTCAATTCGTCAAACATTTATTTCAAAAGTGAAAGTTCGAGCATTATGTTATCACAAAACCGTGGTTTCCAGACCCTCCCGTATCGCTCTCGTCATCGTGCTCAAACCTCCTCCTTCCCTAAGTGATGACATTATCACAATGGCTAAAAAAATAATGGATTTTTGCCCACATCTGTCAAAAATATGCAACTAGTAATTCATAAATGGTTAATTAATTTTAAACAGGGTGTTTTCCGGTCATGGAAGTCGTGAAAATCATGAAATGAAATTCAGGGCATAAACGTCATGACCTATAAAGTACGTTAGGTCATGGAATTTCTGTCATTGATTGATTCACAAAATACAAACGTGCGTTAAAATTCATCATTTGTTGTCTTTCCAATTTTTCAAAAAATTTCGCCTACAACGTTTTTTGGCTAATGAGAATGTGGTAAATGTTGTTTCTGAAAATTCCATGTTCTGATAGGCATTGAAACATTTTTGAAGTCATGAAAAAATCATTGAAAAGTCATGGAATTTGCAATATCAAATCCAGTAAATACCCTGGTTAATCCAGGGTAATGTCATCATGCATCATATTTTGACCAACACCCTACCCCAAAAATGAAGACATAATACTTGAATGTTCCCAACTATGACTATGTTTAATATTTGTCATTATTTTATTTGCAGGTTGCATGCATGTATCCTTTTGAAAGTTTAAATCAATTTGGCTTGGGCCGTCTTATAGTCAAAAAGCTAGCACTTGTGATCGGGTTTTCAATTTGACAAAAATATAAAAATAAGAATGAACTGTTCGCTTACCGTATTAGTCTATCATAAGTGTTATTGTAATTCCCGCAGCACTAATTCTGAAAAGATGTAAATAAATGTTATTACACACATTTTTATTGATTTTGCCATTTGATGATGCATAGTAATAACTAGAAACAGTCAATTAATCTACCAAACCAGTAATTCCAACCACGTGTTGTTAATTTTCTTAACATAATCTAGGGGGAGATGACATAACTGAGGCTTTTGAGCAGGTAACCAATATTGAATGTATCCGATTTTCAAGATGGCAATTTGAAATTGTGTCAAAAATTTGAGTTCCATTATTTTTAATTTCAGTGCGCTATGGCTATGTTTGCTTATATGACTGAGATTGAAACTGTTGAAATCACTAATTCAGTAGAAATTGAAGCAGAAGGTTATTTTTTTTACAATTTCAATATTTTTGAATGAAACCTCCAAAATAAGATAATTTGAATTTTACATTTACTTTTCAGGTGATGACATGCTGTCTTTATTATTTCATTTTTTGGATGAATTTTTATTTGTTTTTAGTGCCGATGACTTTCTTATTGCTAGGGTGAGCTCCTATTAAGACATATCCACGTAACATGTTTTGCAAGAAATGTCGTGAACATTAATTTGAAAATCATTTCAGAAAGTCAAGATTTTGGAATTCGATAAAGTGAATTTTAAAATCAAAGCCAAAGGGTAAGAAAAATGTAACTTAGATAAAAAGTTTTGGATAAAGTTACACGGCTTAAATTAGCTTATGCTGAAAACAAATTTTTGCATATTTAGGTACGGTGAGCCATTTAAATTAGGAAAACATCCTCAAGTATGGCTATTTTTAAAATCAATTTAACTCAGTTTTCTTTTGGCAAATTCAGGAGGCTAAGATGTTGTTTTGTTTTCAGGGAACGGAAGTGAAGGCGATTACATACTCCAACATGCAAGTTCATGATAACGAAAACCAACATGAAGTATTTGTAATTATTGATATTTAAAAATTTTTTTGAGAATAAAATTTGTTTTGTTTCTTTAAATTATCTTTTTAATTGTACATTAATTGCACATGTATTGACTTTTTAAACATGTTACTGTTTTAAATGAAGCTTGATTTCAGAAAAGCGTCCATGCACGTGAAATAATTTGTTCAACGAGGCAATGATAATTTTGAAAATTTTAAATTTTCCAGTTTGGCTTATTTTTAATTGTTCAATTTCTGTGTGCGAATATAGCAAGAATTTCAATGATTTTGCAATTCAGCAGATGTTCAAAAAGAAGGGATTATCAACATAAAAGTTTGGATATTAAAAGTTTGGCAAAATATAAAACGATAATACATAAATTTTCGTTACACGTAATTCGAGCCAAATAAGTTTTATTTAAAGTTGGCTATTTTTTAATTTTGGATTGTTTCGATTTAATTTGATTTTTAAATTGATTCTTCTTATCGAATACCAGAAATATTTATTTTCTGAAATGAGTTTGAAGTTAGAAGTTTACGTCATTTCTTCCAAACCATGTACAAAAATTGATATGTTATTTTCCTTAATTTTCACGCACCAAATAACTGTTTATAAGTTGTCGTACCTACTAGAAAACTTCAGCCAGATGCACTTTACTTTTCATGTTGTCTTCAAAATGGCAAAGTGTAGCTTTCCTTAGTGACAGGCAAGGACTACAGTATAGAAATGAAAACAAAAATACTGCATTTAATAGGTGCAAACAAAAGCAGAACATGTTTGATTTTTTGTTACAGCACTGTATTGTTAAACTATTTGTGCATGCATTACATGTATTTTATTTGATTTCACTTAAGAAATCTGCATTTTTTCATTAAAGTCATAAAAGGTAAAACAAAACATTTAAAAAAAATTAAATCAAGATTTTTTCATTAATTACACTCTTTTTTTTCACTAAATTTTTTGTTTCACCATTTAAAAAAAAATTAAATCAAGATTTTTCATTAATTACTCTCTTTTTTTTACTAAATTTTTTGTTTTACCTTTTATGACTTTAATAAAAAAATGCAGATTTCTTTAGTGAGATCAAATAAAACACATGTTATACGTGTACAAATAGTTTAACAAAAAAAATCAAGTATGTTACATGTATGCACTTGTTTGCACCAATGAAATGCAGCATGTTTCTTTCATTTCTATAGTTCTTGCCTGCCATTTTGAAGACAACATGAAAACTAAAGTGCATCTTTCTGAAGTTTCTAGTAGGTATGTCAACTTACAAACAGTTATTTGGTGCACAAAAATTAGGAAAGGATTAATGTCCATAAGGTAACCTTTTAAGACATTAATTTATGAAAAAAATCTTGATTTAATTTTTTTTAATGAAAAAATGCAAATTTCAGGACATGGTTTAATTAATGAAAAAATCTTGATTTAATTTTTTGTTTTATCTTTTATGACTTCAGTGAAAAAAATGCAGATTTCTTAAGTAAGACGGACTCAATTTACCCTTATAATTACAAGTCTAGTATTTTCAGATGAAAAGCAGGGCATTCTGAGCAAAGTTCAAAGTACTTAACCTTTAGATCTCTATTGATATCAGATAAAAGTTGGCCTATTTTTTTCCCTTGAGGAGTGAAAAAGTGGCAGAATTGGTGAATGTCTTTCAATTTCACGACCACCTGGACACGGCTGAGTAAAAAAGGACAACAGCTAAGAGTAGGTTACCTCCATCCCTCTACCTGTTCAATTGTTTTTCCACCATCCTTTGGCTCTCTGCATGTCCAGGCTGAGGTGATAAAGGAAGTAAATTTAGGTTGATGACCTCAGTGGTTTGCGTGGTCTCTCTCTCTCAATATCGAGTTTAACCTTCATAACGTGGTTTTGCAGACGTAGTTCGTGCTGGCCAATGATTACACCCTTCATTTTTTTTTTGCATTTTTCTTGTCTACAGCCACGTTGAATTTCAAGTTCATTTTGCATCATCGTCCATAAAAGGTCGGTCCCATTAAAGTTAGAGAAAAAGGGAAATCATGTCGAAATCCAAATCGAAAGCGAAAGAAGCTCAGAAACAGTCTTATTTTGTGCTCGTGCCGTATTTTCCAATATATGGATTATTTCTATTGGCCAGCTACGTTTATCTAGGCGTAAGTACTCGACTTGTATGATTTACTACATGCACTATTTCAAATGTATTTTTACTAGTGTGCCACGTTGCCAAAACCACTTTGAATCAAACCTGCAAACGATATTTGTCCAACCATACGTGGTCGTACTTTTCCCCTTTTCAAGTTTTGATGGGAAGGCAATGAATTGCAAGAATTGCAAATTAGGAAATTGTGCGAATTAGGGTGTCCCGAATTTTTTCCCAACTAACAAAAACATTAAAATTAAATAGCGATAAACTTGTTTAGAATTAATTTCAAAAGAAACTGGCTCGGAACCTTGAAAATTAAATTACCAAGAAGGAGTAAGTGATGACGCAGGGAAACTTCTGATAATTAGACATTACATTATTTAAGAAGAGAATTATTCTGAATTGGTTTTTTTAAAATGAAATATAGACCTACTTTTAAATTATTTAGGAAGAATTTCGCTGAATTAATAAAGAAAAATTATAAACTTTAAAAGTTGGGAAAGTTTAGAGATTTGGTAACATTTAAACATTTCTCTTATTAGGACGAGAATTATTCTTAATTATTAAAATATATATATATATAGATCTACCAATTGAAATCCATTGAATTTTTTTTAAATTATTTAGGAAGAATTTCGCTGAACTAATAAACAAAAATTATAAACCTTAAAAACTGGGGAAACTTTAGGGTTTTGGTAACAATTAGATATTTATCTTATTAGGAAGAGATTTATTCTGAATTATTTAAAAAAAAACCAACTTTGAAATATACCAATTGAATGCATTGAAACCTTTTGGAAATTTTTAAATTAATACCCTTTTTAGATACTGTGTACATGGTAGGCCTATATAAGAATAAAATATTTTCGAATTACATATTTTAAAGAAATAAACTTGAAAACGTAGTAAATTGAGAAGGCAATTTTGCATTGAGAAACTTACAGTAGTTATTATACTTTTTCATAATAGTTTAAGATACATGTATATTGTATTGAGTTATTAAACGAAAAAGTGAAACTATCAAAATTGGAAGAAAGTAATTCTGTACCTTTACTACAGTAGTTTTGTTACATTCAAAATTTTAACATTGTGGGTGTTGGGTCACTACAATTTTTTACTTCATTTACCGACCGTTTTTTACGTAATTTCCAAACCTAACTTTGTAAATTTTCCAATTTCAGTTTATCATTTTCGCACCAAACGCCTTGCCATGGTTCGTTGGATCCTATGTAACGAACTTTGCGAAATATTTAGAAAAAACTTATACTTTCGAGACGAGGAAACTAGCGTAAGTATTACTGATTTTGCAAAATGATTTTTCATAACTTTTCATCGAAGAAATTGACCCTTTTTTCTGCTACTTTTACCGAAAATTAGTGGATTAACGCTGGTAGGAGCTCACCTGTTTGAGACAGTAGTAGCCATCATTATCAGCAAGTGAGTAAAGTACCCTGCAAAAATTAAAAATCTGAATTAAATTAATGAAACACTTCATGAATTGTGTGAATTTTTGACTTAGATTGAATGGACTAAACATCCTGACCACCTTGAAGTGGGCTCTTCAGACCAGTTTCTTCGGCATTTTCTCGCTGAGATTTCTGCTGGCTCTGCAGTTCAAGTCCAAGAAACCGGAAAAGAAGAAAAAGTAACTTAAATAGCGTGCACAACTAACTTAAGAATTTAACGTGAAAATTTTATGAACGTTGTTGAAGTTTTAAAAGATTATCTCCAAGAAATTTTTGAAGAATTCTTGGGGGTGACGTTTTCATAAAATCATACATTTATGGAGAATGTTATTTAGTGAAATAAAATTCTTAAACTGAGATTCTTACTGCCTGCACGAAAGCTTTTTTCTGACGTTCAAATAATACATCATACAAAATCATATTTTTGTTCGCAGCAAATATGGATTCACATATTAAAACAATGAAAAATATTCCAATTAATTTATAGACTATATTTAATCGAGATATATTTCAAATAATTAGTACAAATAATTAATAGTTAATTATTTTAAAAAATACTTATATTTCAACTGAGATTCTTAGTGTTTGCACGAAAGCTTTTTTCTGACGTTCAAATAATAAATCTTAAAAAATCATATTTTTGTACAAATCAAAAATGTGTTCATTGAAAAATATTCCAGTCAATTAATAGACTTTATTTATTCGAGATATATTTCAAATAATTAATAGTTAATTATTTAAAATATAGTTATATTTCAACTGAAATTCTTACTGTCTGCACGAAAGCTTTTTTCCGACGTTCAAATAATAAATCAATAAAAATCATATTTTTGTTCACAGCAAATATGTAGTCACATATTAAAACGATGAAAAATATTCCAATTAATTTGTAGACCATATTTATTCGAGATATAGTTGAAATAATTTACAGAAATAATTTATAGTTAATTATTTAAAAAATAGTTATATTTCAACTAATTTATAGAAATAAATTCGAGATATATTCAAATTCATTTATAAAAGTTATTTATTCGAAATACGTATATTCCAAATAATAAATTTATTCGATAGATAAATACCTTATTTGATAAAAACTGCACTTTTAGTTCTCCAATCAATTTGGTCCAATTTATCCTGTTTATCTTTTCCCTAAAAAGAACGTTATCAGAAATGATTACTGCTTATCAAGCACTAATAAATGGTATAGCCTAAGTCATAGCATTTCAGTAACTGGATCGATTTGCTTGTTTCAAAATGACGAATCCTAGAAATGCAGCATACATCGAGTATGTGAACCCCGTTTGGGCAATTCTCGTGTTAAATGGATTTTATCTGCTTTGGGTAAGTACTGAAAATTTTAAAAAAATCATTATTTAAAGTTAACATGTTCTGATTGAAAATAGTCTAGTAGTGGAAAATAGTAGATGTTTAAAAAAATACGTTTTATTCAAATTAAACGTTGAATTAGGCTGGCATTTACGATCCCGGACAAATCCCGGAATTTTTTGGGCCATTGGGGGACTTGGCCACATTTTTGGGACAGGATTACACTGTACCAATGAACATAATGTAAGTCATCTGAACCAATTTTTCATTCTGAAATACGAACTTAGATGAAATGAAAAATTATTTTTTGCAGTTTTTTTGGTGCCATATTTGTGCACGTCCTAGAAAGTTGGTATGCAGTCTCAATTTGCAGGTATAATAAGTTTTAAAAACTTGTGCTTATTATGTTTCGATTTACAGTATGTATAATTTATGAATTGCCAAAAACGATTTCGTAGGGAAATTGATTTGGATTCATCAACTACCATCAAATGGAGCATCCAGACGTTTTTCATGGGAATGTTTTCTCTCAAATTACTAATTAGACATTACGAAAAAGAATTAAAAGAAAGGAGAAAGTCGGAAGAAAGAGAACGAATTGAATCAAAATATTGGCTTAAATGATATATTACGTTAATAGTTCTAGTCATTCACATGTATAATTTAAACATTAAGGTGTAAAATCGCACATTATAAACGGGTTGCACAATGTACACTTCATAAAATGAACTAAAGTCAGCTTGGAAAACGTTCAAGTATTGTAATTACAAGAGTGATTTTTCAGAAATTTCGAATTGAGCGATATTTTTAATGAAACTAAGTAAGGAATGATGGATTTTAGTCATACAATAGCACATTTTTTTTTAAAAAATCGTCGTATTTTTTTGATTTTTTTGTTGATTTTTGTTCAGAACTAGCTGAACTGATGGATTTTCACGCAAATTTTTAATTAAAAATCAGTGAGAAAAAGTAACGAACAGGTTCCATCGAGATTCGAACTCGGATTGCATGATTCAAAGTCCAGAGTACTGACCATTACACCATGGAACCGACAACTTCCTAGTTATAAAATAAAAGTAAAATTGGCAACTATAGAAAGACTAACTAGAACTGGATATTTTTTTCTTTTACGAAAGTATTAAATGCAGATGGTGTCCTTTTACATTTTACGCAATATATAGAATTATGTTATGTATTGCATTGAACAAATGAAATTCGCAAAAAATAATTGTGAGTTGTTATGTGCTTTTCGTTGATTGAATATTCAATTAAACCATCCCACTGTGACATTCAGGGTCAAGGTGGGCAGCATTTTCCTTACAATTATTATTTTCTAATTCTACTATATTATTCAAAGATTAAACAACAGTTTTACCATTTACAATGTACCAGAGACAAATTAAAATCGCCAAATATTATGAAAAAAATTTGAAATCTTTTGAAAAAAACCTTAACGAATTTTAAAATTTATTCTCAAATATGAGAACTGATAATTCTGTACAATTTAAAGCATTCTTAGACACGAATATCTACGGTGATAAAATAAACTTCATTTTATAAAACAACTTTTATGACGATATAAATCTATATTGAATTGACTAAAAAACACTACGATGAGAAAGTTTGCTTTTAGATTGATACAAAAATTTCTACAATAAGAAAATCAACTTCATTTTACAAAGCAAAGTCTAGGACGAGAAAATAAGTTTTGAATATTACACAAAAGTATTAAAGATGAGAAAAAAAAATAATTTTACAAACAAAATTTTACACACAAAAATTAGGATTAGAAAATAAATTTCATTTTTTAAAACAACGTCTAGGATAAAATCCATTTTAAATTTTACGCAAAAAAAATCCACGATGAGAAAATATACTTAATTTTACACAAAAATATCCACGTCAAGAAAATTAGTTTTGAATTTTACACAAGAAAAATTAACGTCGAAAAAAAAATCATTTTACAAAACAACGTCTAAGATAAAATCTATTTTGAGATTTTACACAAAAAATTCTACAATGAGAAAACATACTTAATTTTACACAAAAATATCCACGACGAGAAAATAAGTTTTGAATTTTACACAAAAATATTAACGTCGAGAAAAAAATCATTTTACAAAACAACGTCTAGGATAAAATCTACTTTGCATTTTTCGCAAACAAAAAAACTACGATGAGAAAATATGCTGTTAATTTTACTCAAAAATATCAACTATGAGAAAATTTACTTTAAAATTTGCACAAAAATATCCACGAAGAGAAAACATAGTTAAAAATTTCACGCAAATAAGCTTTCAATTAGGTAAAAAATACCACGATGAGAAAATAAACTTCTCGAGAATATCTTTCTAACAGCATATTTTGCACAATCACTTTGGGGAACATTTTTCGCTAGTTAATGTAAGGTGGTTTCAAGGTATTTTGATATTGGAGGGACACCCTGTACAGTGTTGAATTTATAAACAGG
>JAQGAF010003333.1:0-18080 GCA_034687865.1 Kryphioiulus occultus
GTCCGATTTAAAATCGGAAAAATGTGTTTCGTAGACAATTTATTCCTCTTTATAATTCGCCTAATTGCATAAAATTCATTTTGCATATTTGAGGCGTAAAATGTCGAACTTAAAGCAACCCAAATTTGCATTATTTATGACATATGCATCCTCGTACCCCTGTGGCTATAAACGCGTGTTTCTGAATGAAATTTGACTATCAGAGCTTAATTAACACACATCAAGACATATTGTTAATTAATGGCTTCTCGATAAAATGACCACCCTACATCAAAAGTAGGCGCACTAGTTGTACAGCTATTCTCCAGAGAAACTCAGCAGAAATCATTTTCACACTAGGCGAATTAAAAAGAGGAATAAATTGTCTACAAAACACATTTTTCCGATTTTAAATCCGAAATTTGATTTCTGAGAAAAACGCATTTTTTTACTCGATTCTTGCAGGTGGCCCGAATTTTTTTGCTCGTAAGTGTATATGTAAGTGTAAACTGAAAATGTTGATAAATTGGTAGTAAATGTACCCAAGAATCGTTTATAAGAAAGTCCTTGTTGTGAAAATCATAATATATCATAAATTGAGAAATTGTAATTGCCAGTAAAATGTTTGAAATATTCCATACGGAAACAAATTGATTGCATGGGTGTGCATTGTAAAATGAAAATGGTCATAAATTGGTAGAAAAGTGTTCCCAAAATAGTGTTTACGAAAGTGCTTGTTAACCAATCAGTCTATCAGAATGTTCCTTAAAAGTCAATTTTAATGTGTTTGGAGTGCATAACCGAATGAAACCACTTTTATCCAATTTTGGGAAACTGTTTTGAATAAGATACGATTCAATACAAGTGTATTTAATATCATTCACCAAAGATCGAATCCATGATTTTCACAATATTATATCTGCGATACGAGATGTGGTTATCACTGAACGTTTTTTTTGGTAGCAATGACAACTTTTTAAACATAAAGTGAATTTTTGCCAAGTCTTCTTATTGACGCACATTTGCGTGCGTATGTGAATGCATGGGAGAATCCCACGCAAATAACGTTGTAATAAGAGTTGCTAGGAGCAGAAGATATAAGGGCCATCAAGTTATATGGCTCTAACATTACGTATTCAGCCATGGCGTTGTTGCATGTAGCTACATGGAGCTGGGAAAATATAGTTTATATTTAAGAGTTGAAGGGAAAGGAAGTCAGTTCATGTAGCTGCATACTGATGAAGGATTTAGATTTTTCTTTTATTTAGGGCTGGGGCCTTGTGTGGGATATATCCAATATATTGGATGGTGGCAGTGGAGCATTATGGGGCATAAAGCGAGGAGATTCATGGGTAATGAGGGGTGGTTGAGGCTGCAGACATGCCACGTACGTGTGGGTCCTAGCAGACACTTGTTTGCCAAATATTTGGCTCATGTAAATGCAATTTCAATTCAATGGCGAAAATAAAATATAAAGAAAAAACAATTCAGACTAGCCTCCAACCACGCTTTTTCGATGGGATAGATTATGCATTATACATGGACACATTTACTGCACTTCACTGCACAGTTATATACGAAGGGGACGTAAACATTGTCCCTGAATAAATTTCCAGTTTTGGTGAGAATTGTCATCACTGCTGCCAAATTTGTTTCTTGAATTTTTCTTGAATTTTGGAGGATGATTGCTGGCCATGGGCAGCAGGACCTCTTGGCGCCTTTGCCAAAATTATGCAGTTTGGTTTTTTGGGTTTTTTTTGGTCGTTGGTTTTTATGATTGTTTCATCACTTGTTCTGCACATAACATGACGGAGTACTCGTCCAGCTGCTTATTAGATTGTTTCTGAATATTTCTCTCCAATATACTTCATGGAACTTGGTGTTCATGTACACGAAGCAATTGAAAATTATTCACTACTTATGAAAATGCAAACAAAAATGCATGGAAATTTTAGGAACAAGTTCCAAGGTGATATGACAAGTAAATGTTGGCAATTTTTCAAGTCCGGTCAGTTTCCTAAGAGGTAATATAGTATATTACATTCAGCATTGTAATGGTTTAAACGCATTTCTTTTCATGAAATACCCTGAAGATGTCATAATGCATTTCGGTTAAAGAAATATTAAAAAATGCATTTGTTTTTATAAAAAAAACACCTTTCTAAATGTAATTTCTGTTGAAGAAACACTTAAAAATACATTTATTTTCAATAAATACATTCCAGAATGCATTTCTGTTGAAGAATGCATGTCAAAATGCATTTCTGTTAAAGAATTCATGTCAAAATGCATTTCATGTTAAGAAATACATTTCAAAACTCATTTCTTTTCAAGAAATACATTAAGCGCTAAACGCATTTCTGTTTAAGAAATACATGTCAAAATGCATTTATTTTTAAGAAACACGTTCCAAAATGCATTTATTTTTAAGAAACACGTTCCAAAATGCATTTATTTTTAAGAAACACGTTCAAAAATGCATTTATTTTTAAGAAATACATTCCAAAATGCATTTATTTTTAAGAAACACATTCCAAAATGCATTTATTTTTAAGAAACACATTTCAAAATACATTTGTTTTTAATAAACACATTTCAAAATGTATTTATTTTGAAAATGCATTTTTCATGGTACTGCCGCCAAAGGGGTGAATGTGCATAAACACACACTGACGTTAGCAAATTTCCTGAAAGCATTCACAAGAACGCACAATTCCGCACAACTACTTAGATGATAACCATACTGGGGTGATGAGTCAATCAAAATTGTATGTCCAGAGTTGTGGACAGAGTTTGTGTCTGAGCAATGCTCTTCAAGAATCATTGCAAGTGCACTTGATGGCCACCAGAGCCTCCATCCAGCAATCCAATCCATGGACGTTTTTCCTGACTTATAGACATTGTCTTTGAGTTCGCCGAGATCGATATCAGAGAGAAATCGCACGTCAAAGAGTCTCACAAACCAGCCACATGAGAAAACTGCAACAAGCCCGCATATGTTGTCAGACAGTATGTTGTTGCAGAAACAGCAGTGGCACTGCTTTTGCCCGTGACACGCACCATGGTCATAAACAAGAGTAGGAGGACACCCAGGTGCTCTTCCGGTTGGCCAATGGGCTGCCAAAGAGCCCATAAACGCTGGTATCCAACAACAATGACGGGTGACAGGCAGAAAATAAGTGATTTCCTAACCCCACTCTTTGGGCCAATATGGGGAATAATGAGCTGGGTCCGAACAAAGCTGATTATTCAACGAACTTAAACCTCACAAAATGCAAACGCCATTTTGAGAACATAATAGACAAAGGGGGTCGAGGGGGTCGACAGGCAAGGGTTGCCATGGCACCCCCCATGACCACGTCATAACAGACGTCTGCAGTTAGGGGCACCAGCTTAGCACCACACTAGGGACACTCAGGACAAATGGACAAAAATCTGAACCAAAAAAGTAAAACATGTGTCTGACAATTTTGTGAACGTTGAGGTCAACCTTAAGTGGAATAGTTTTGATGAACCATATTTTTTAAAATCAAAATTTAAGGTGAAAATCCATCAGTTTTAATCCAGTGTTCCTCACAATGTGCATTTGTGTGATTTATTGTGTATTTATGTTGTTTTGATGAACCATATTGTTTAAAATCAAAATTTAAGGTGAAAATCCATCAGTTTAATCTCACAATGTGCATTTGTGTGATTTATTGTGTATTTATGTTGTCTAATTTTGTTCAAAATTGTGTTAAACGGGTCAAGCAAATAATGAGCCATATTTTTTAAATAAAAATTATAGGGTCCACCATTTTTCACATTTGTTTTTGGAAACTGCATTTGTGTGACCAACCCCATCATTTTATTATCAAATTTTGTTAACAAGGGTAAACCAAACGAAGAGCGAATTTTTTTAAATAAAATGTCATGTTTCATCCAGTATTTTTAAATCTGCATTTGTGTGACCAGACTCCATCAATTTATTTTATTTAATTTTGCAACAAAATTTCATAAATTATGCCAAGCAAATAATGAGCCATAGTTCTTTTAAAACCTATAATTTTTCATGGAGTTTTCTTTGAAAACTGGGTCCATCAATTTAATTTATATAACTTTGTCCAAAATTTCGTAAATTGGTTCAAGCAAATAATGAGCCAATTTTTTTAAAACAAAATTTGTTTTAAAATTAACATTTTTCATGAACTGCATTTGTGTGCCTAAATACATTATTTTTTTTTCATACATAAACTTCTTACCCAATATGATGACGTAATACTTGAAGAAAGAAGTAATTACGTCAACGTAAATCTGACAAATTCAGTACATGGTCATTGTAATAACTACGTAAAAGATATACAGGGTGTCTATAAATTTATCAACCTAACAAATCCCATAACAATCTTATAAAGCTCACAACGAGGTTAAAACTTCATAGTCGCCCTGTCATTTGGCATCCATACAAGTTTAGTTGTTATTTTGTAAACACTTCATTTTGAAAGGATTATAATCAGCCTTCAGCATGCATAAAATTAACGACGAAACGCTCGAGGGGAAAAACAATAAAAGCTAGCAATTTCACAATTTCACCAACATTCGTACTTAGGAAAATATTCCAATCTTCTCTCAAAATCCATCACGAATTTGGGTGTAGGAATTTAGGATAGGAACCAAAAAATTCAGTAAAATGTAGAGACATGTTTGATCCAAAGTCCCCATCCCCAGAGACAATTAATTTGGACAAACAGTCCTCCACCCCCACCAAAGCTAGCTCGTTTCGCAAAAATAATGTTGTAATTAGAAACGAAACTGGGAAAGTATTTGTTAATTATATATGCTAGTGAATAATTAGTCATATAATCATAATCTTGGCGCTCATCGCCAATGGAGAATTAATGCCACGGTTTAAATAATTACGTAATTCATTCGGCTCTTGTCTACTCGTATAATTAAATAGCAGATATACGAAAATTATCGGAGGAATAAGATGGAAATTTCTGGGAAATAAGTGGTCGTAAATAAGGCGACTACCTACGTATGAAACCGAGTGTTACTACCAGAGCAGAAACCCAAGAAAAATCAATATATCAGGCTAGGTGAACTAGGAAATGGCACAAATGTCGATAATTATTATCGTCAAGATTTTCAAAAAAAAAGAGTGCCAACTATGGCGTAATGATAACGATATTAGAGACATCATCCGCCAGGGGGCGCAAACAGAAGGTAGTGAAATTGAGAAAGTCTGAAATTGCTTGAGACTGAATAGTAAACTAAGTAAGGTATAATAAAATTGGCCAATAATTGTGTACGATTAATAACGCGGGTCATAATATTGACATCATTAATTTGACGAATAATGCTTAATGTGATGAGAAATAATATGCGATGATGAGAAATAATATACGATGCCAATAAATAACTGGTACTGATACAATAAAGTAGGTTTGATAATTATTTTCAGAGTGGCTACAGTGTATATGATTTTACACTAAATAAATGGCTTTTCAAAGAACTAAACTAAGTTTGGGATATTTCAAAATAAATTATTAATTGCAGAAAAATTTCTTAAAACTCTTAACTGATCTGAAACAATATATCTGATCTGAATAGTAGTTATTGGTTTTAATCAATGGCTTTTCAAAGAACTAAACTAAGTTTGGGGTATTTCGAACCAAGCTATTGAATCCAAAACAATTAAAAATTTTAACTGATCTGAATAGTATATTTAAAATTTTTTCAGGGTAGCTATAATTTACATGTAGTATACATGTTGTATGCACTATAATTTTCAACGCTTTAAATTTACTCGCAGAATTATTACACAGTATTTTAATTGCTTCGTAAAATGTACAAATGTAAGCACTATAATTTTAAAGTTTAATTTAATCGCAGAATCACTTACAGGATCAAATTATTTCCTAAACTAATTTAAAATTTCCTAAAGTGATCAATGGTAGAACTAATTACTAAAGTCACAAAAACCAACGACCTTAAAATGTTATTTTTTTACTTTCCAAGGAATTTAACCAAAATTTTAATTACGGACGGCTCAAGAACTACGAATCATATGAAGACAAATCGATGCTTCACTATCAGAGTAATTCATTAAGGAATTTGAATCTGAAATTTAACTTTTCAAGAAATCGAATCTTAACGACTCTTTGTAACTGCACAAAAATCAAAAATAACTGATGTACCAGTTCACGAACAGGTACATGTACAGTATCGGGTCTGTGGACATGAAAAAGTGCACTATTTCCACCATTTTCATATGTCACCATAGTTACTAGTTACCCTATTTGCACTATGTTACCATATGTGCAAACTCAAAGACATAATCATACAATATTAATTTGACAAACATTATGATAATATTCCAGACAAAAAATATTCATTCCATAGGTTTTGCCACATTTGTCACGTAATATGAAAACCCACTTCATCCCTTCCCAAAACCGGAAATAACGGCAAATAGAGAACAGCGCCACCTGCCATCACGCTTCTATTTCAACCGGAAGTGACGTCACAAACGCGTGCAAAACGTGCCTTAATAAAGGCGTTTTGCATAGCGATTAATTACTGGAGGCACCATTCATAATGACAGCAGTGCTTAATTACAACACACGCTGAGGTGGCAATTTAAATTAAATGAAATTCCATGCATTGCACACTTTCGCAAGCATATTTAACTGTTACTTGTGACCGTACAAGTGCTGAAGTGGGTTGGTTCTGCCTCAAAACCGATAATTACGAGAAAACAATGGGAAAGTTTTTGTCTTTTCTTACCTTGGCCTGAAACAGCTTAGCCCCAAAAAACTGCCATTTCCTAGTGCAATTCACGTAGATGCGCACACAGTCCACCAGGGGGCGCCCCTTTAGAGCTGTCCATTTTTCCACCAAAGCCTCTGTCAACTGCCTAAAAATATAAAAATGTCCCATTATAGGTGCGTAAGACATTTCGCTTGAAAATATGCTTATTCCTTTGACAGATCTAAATGTTGAGAGGTTGTGAAAAGTCCAAATTGGAGAGTTTATCAAAAGTAGAATTTTTTTTGGACATTCAATTCAATCCAACTTACTAGTCAGTGCCCTACTTCGTAGACATTGAACTAAACTTATGATTTTATTATGTATGGATTGAAATATTACTTAGATAATTCATAGAAAGATCTTTAAGAGATTCAAATGTTGATACATTCAGAAAAGTCCAAACTGGATACTTTATTATTAGGAATTTTTGGACATTCAATTCAATCCAACTTTCTAGTCAGTACCTTACTTAGTAAACATTGAAATCAAACTGATAATTTTATTATGTACGGCTATTATTTAGATAATTCATTGAAAGGAAGTACTGCACGTGGTTTCGCATCAAACTGTACCATGAATAAATTGTAATAAACGCAAAGTAATACAAGTTTAAGAACATGTTTTAGACATTTTTGCAAATTCAAATTCAACTCAGTACTCTAATAGTACTACTTGTATTATGAATGGAATGAGAACTTAGATTTGGAAAGGGAGTATGATGTTTCACAGCAGACTGAACCGTGATTAGGTTGCAATAAACTCAAAATAAATTTAAAATTTCGTTTTTTAACAAATGGAGGCATTTGAAAACAGTAGCTTCCTATTCCAGCTGAAATATTATTACATATGCGAATTTGGTGTCAAACTACATACTTCTTTTCCATATCTAAGTAAACTTTCTAGCCATTTATGAAACATTATCATTGAAGACCAAGAAAATTAAAAACATGTGGAAGTTTTAAAAGAAATATTATATTGTGGAAAAAATAAAACGTCGCAATTCAAATGTAAGCCAAATAATGTACGTGCATAGTTCATGAGGACTTGCTCTTGATGACAACAATAAAACAGGAGAAATTAAAACAACATTTAAACAGTTTTTTAACTTATTAATGTCACCTAAATTTATAAGTTTCAATGAAATTTTCATATATGTCATTTCCTACTTTCAATATAACGTACTGATTAATTTCCAACTGTTTGATTATTATTTATCACATTTAACTAAGTCTGGCAAATGGAACTTAACAATTAAGTTATTTTCAATTGTTTTTATGTTTATTTCAACCTACTCAAGGTATTCTGATGTGAATTTTTCCACAAAAAATAATGCGATTATCATAAATCAATAAATGATACACTGCCATCAGCATGGACTCATAATGACTTTAAAACCTATTAAAAAACGAATAATATACATTGACAAAGAATACGAAATTAATGGGCAACAGGGGAAATAAAATCTTATCAAACGATACCATTTGAGTAAGGTGTCACATTTTTTTCGGTTCCAATACTTTTTTATTTTAACTCTTGAATTTAAATGCACTAACGGTTAGCCCATAAATCTCGACATAGTCTATTGTTGTACGATGTTTTATTATGCAAATTTAAACCGACTCAGGGGCTGAAATATTCAATGGGAATGATTTTTCTCTACGAGCAACACTCAAGGTTGAACTTTCACTCGTTATAAGAGCAAAAAAATCTCATAAATATTTAAGTACATCACCACGACCTTATTTTCAATAAAAAGAAAACTGTACAGAGGAAAGCAGTGATCGCTATCTCTTATATCATAAATCCCAGGCAGATCGATTAATTTGAAATTACTCGTATTTTTTCGTATTTACAATTTTTTAGACGTCAGACTCAATGGCGCTAAGCCCTTGTACTACTTTGCATTTTGCATGAAAAAGTTAGCGAAGAAGAAAAACAAATATTATCATAAATGAACATGCTCGAATAAATATGCAGTTTGTTTACTCATTTAAAATAAGAAGAAAAATATTAATAGGTAGCTAGTGCCTTCGGAAATGCATTTAGAAAAAGAAATATCCTTCATTGCTAGTACTTTAAATAATTAAAGCAGCAATGATGCAGATGTCTGAAAAGTAAACACTTAAATTTTGTTCTTAACATTCTGTGATAAAAACAAATATTTTTACTGTAAAATAATCATGTTTGGGTTAAGAAATGAAACAGACATGGAGACTACTAATTTGAGACAAAGAAATTTCCTGAGTTTTCCAGGGTCATGTTCTAATTTTCCAGGTTAAAAAAACCTATTTTAATTTTAAATGCATGCCACAATAATTCCGAAAACCACATTTTGCAATAATAATAAGGAAACGCTGTAGGCTAAATTTTTTGAAAAACGATCTCAAATGGAGGTTTTTAGTCAACAAATTAAAATGGATTTTAAGAAAATTTCTTTGAAAAACTACCAGATATAATGGATATTAGGTATATTTTCCTCAAATATTTTTGTTTACAAATAATAATGATGAAAGAAATTGTTGTGGATTTTTTTATAAAAACCATATCATAAATAATGCAGTTCTAGACTATTTGGAAAGTTTCAAAATATTAAAATTGACAGAAATTAACTTATAGACGAAACTTGAATAAAAACTTAATAAAACAACAGATTTTACGTTATTTATGACAAGGGGAATAAATACGATTAACCACCAAAAAAGAAAGATTAATTTTTTATAAAAACTCTGACAAAGGTTGAATTTTATGGGAATGGTAATTTCATTACCAGGCAATGAAATCATTGTGCTGAGAATTAATGCGAACAAAACAAAACAATTTTGATACTGAAAAATCCCAGAATTCAATTCAAAATGCCCTGAGTTTTCCAAGTTGAATATAAAATTCCCTGAGTTTTCCAGGTTTTCCAGAATGGTAGTCACAATGACAGATACACTGTTTTCCCCCAGAAATGAAATTTTTGAACTTCCCCGACAAATTTCCCTGACCATTCTAATCAGTGCAAATGCAAACATGACGTATGCCACTGTAAATAGCGCTATATGTATTTCTAATTAAATATAAACAGGGATCAAGAGCCATAACAAGACCCATTAAACTAATTTGCAGCTCAGCATTTATATTTTCGATGTGGGTCAAAAGCCCATATATCCGTCAAAAATAATGCCCAATTTTCGTGTTATTCTCAGCCAAATTAAAGTGAATGTCGTAGGTACATGTTCGTGTTTGTGAAACGGTGTTAAAAATTGATTTTCCTGCCAGACAGACCGTCAGCGTGGAAATTATTTTCAGCTACATTCCCAACAATAAGGTACGGATTTAGCACAAACAAAAAGGGGATTATTATTAGAAAAGCCAGTTAGTTAGCATCGCAAAGTCAGCGAAATAGTCCAAAATGCCAACGAGGCTTTTAATACGTTTTATTTTTAGTAAATCGATTCTGATATCAGGCTATTTTCGGTGGAAAAAACAAAGGAGGCAATCGACCAAAATCTGCAAAATTAACTCTACCTCAAATGCAAATCCACCTCGATATACGTGGGTCTGTCTGTGCATATTTTATAAATAAATAATCACGACTTGGCATGCATACTTATGTGGTTTTTTTTCTGGCATAGACATGCACGTATAAAGGTTTACAGAAAGTAGATATTCCATCAATATGTAAATGTCTTTATGCCTCGCATATAAGACCGGATGTGTCTTATCTCCAGCTCTATGGATCTACATTACGGGACAAAAGGCATAAAAACAAAAATATTATCATATAGACTGCCACCCCTGAGATGCTGGAGAAATATTTATGCTTGTGTATATTTTTTTCTCGAGTGCAATACTATGCTAAATGGCTGAATTCTATTTTAAAGGGTCAAATCATCACGACCTGGGGCCTTGATTAACATTTTTGAACCATTTTGGTAGTCGTGCACTTAGGCAAGAGCACTGCAAGTGTGAAATAAAAACGGTTTTTTGGTCTTTAACAACATATTAAATTTATGGTAAAACGTTCACGTATAAACTTATAATGATCATGTCTGCAACATATGAAAAACATGTCTGTAAAATGCTATTTCCAGTATTCGTACTCAAATTTATGAAATCATTAAACACCCACTCAGTTGACCTACAAGAACTAATGTATTTATTATCAATTTAATTTTTTTTGTAGCTCTAGCACTTTTGGGCAATTGCATTTTTATCAGTGAAATAAATCAAATTATTAATATTTATAAACAATTACGATCCTTTTTTCTTTTTGCTGTTCTACGTGTAGTAATTTTTGAGTATTTCCATAAAAATGTATAAGGGGTTATCCATAAAGCTTCGAAAATAAATGGCATTTACATGTACATTAACTTATAAGATAGGAGAACTCAAAAGAAACAAAACCTAATTCCTAAGAAACCGACATATGGCTTACTGGACTTATGTTGTGATTGGTCCTAACTTGTTAATAACTTGGTTACTTATTTATTGCCCACCAACTTGATATTATGTATAACAAAATCTGTGCATTTTGATATGGTTATTTTGATTTTGCATTTGTGTAACAACTGATTTTTTGCCATACGTGTTCTCATATTTACTGCTTATTTTCTTCAACAGTTATTATTAACCATCTTATTTTTTTGCAATTTGCAACCACACAACTTCAACTTTATAAAAAACATGCATTTACATTCAGTATTTTCATAACTATTGATTATTTCCCACATGTTTTGATTCAGATTTTGTATCACATGTTCTGATTATTTTTTTCAACATTGATTATTATTCATCTTAATTTTTTTTACTTGTTCTTCGACCCAAACAAGTTCAATATGCACTTCTGGACGACATTGTCAGACAATACCATTATTTTTTAATTACTATTATTATTAAAATTAACCATTATATGTTTATAAGGCATTTGCTGAATTTAATTGACCATTTTACTTATCTCTGACTTTCCAGCTGACTGCCCTAGCCAATAATAACAGTTTAAACTTGCCAAGTAGCTTATCTTGTACATGTACATTACTTTGCTCAAAACATTCCCAAACCATGTGAAAGACAACATGACGTGTCCATGTTTATTCATCATAATTATACTTCATCTTATTTTTTATTTTAATTTATTATTTTTTATTAATTGTTCATCTTAATTTTTTTAATTGTTCTTCGACCCAAACAAGTTCAATATGCACTTCTGGTCGACATTGTCAGAAACTATTTTTAATGTAAACTTATATGAAAAATTAACCAACCATCTGATGCCACTTATAATTCCTGAATTTACTTGACCATTTTGCTTATCCTTGACTTTCAAGCTGACTGACCCAGCAGCCAATATTAATAATTTAAACTTGCCAAGCAGCTATCTTTTACATAAAGACAACTTTCATCACTGTCAATGTTTACTACCTGTTTACGACACAAAATCAGTGGTAAATATAAAACCATATATAGCATTTACTCGTTTCTAGCATGGTTATTTTTTCGTAAGAACCTTGCCCTCTTTAACCAAGTCTCTCGGCACGGTTGTCTAGCAACATCCAGATTAACCTTATAAAATATGTATGGTTAAATCAACGAAAAGTAACGAAGTAAAAATACGATTGGACAGCCATACTCCCGCGCGGATATAGCCGAAAGGATGAAACTATAATAAAACTAAAACAAGAAAAAAACAACCAAAAAATCAAAAAAAAAAAATACAACCAACCAGCAGGCTGGTTTTACAGCAGAACAAGCACTTGCCAAAATGTGTATGAAAAACCACAGACAGTCCAAACTCCCCAGTGACATTTATGAGAAATACACAATGCGTTGGGCTATAAAACACACTGCAATAACGAAGTATGAACTACGATAAACCCGAGCCCCAGACCACTTTGCAAAACCACAACCAGTTAAGAGATACACACACCAAAATTATTACTAAATGGACAAAAAGCCAACTGAGCTATGGGAGGCTTTGGGGTCAGAGAAAACCAGAAAAATCGATAGGGGCTGCAAAGCCAAATCATTTTAGAAAGTCAATTTATTTCGCTGGAAATAGATTGAGCCAAGAAGTAAAAAATGCTTTATGGAATTACGTGCACCTTAATGCGTTTTAAAACAGTCTTATGTAATTCGGCGCCAGAATTTCATCAAACCCAACGAATTTCGTTGAAACAATTCAATCAGGACAGGATGAGAACCCTGGATGGTGAAAACATAAGTCCCTGGATTTTTGGGAAATTGTCAATTTCAAATGCATTTGTCATCATTAAAATAAAGCTTGTCAATACCACCTTGCATACAAGGTGAAAATAGTACGAATAATTTGCTTTTGGGGAGTATTTCATGAAACTGAAACAAGTTAAATGAGGATTAAAATAAAATTTTGTAATTTGGAAAACGCATTATATCAAATTATGAGAAATTTGACATGACCTACACAATTTTATCGACTAGAAATGACATAATGAAATAGTAAAATGTTACATTAAAAATTGTGAACAGGAAGTAAAACATGAAAAATCTGGAATTTGATACCAACATGTACTACTTATTGTACATGTTACGTACATATTAATTAGAAATTATTTTAATTTCAGTTCTATTAATTCTAAATTAACTCATTTTCAGTTTTATTCATTTTAAATTTACCTCAATATCATTTTTATTAATTGTAAGTTTCAAGGGCATTTTCAGGAATAACAAAACTATACGTAATTTTTATCGATAATGAAAATGATAGCAGCTCTAATGTCATAATTGATTTCGCCAATTTAGACTTTTCCAGTTCTGTACAATAATTTTCAGCAATAATAATGTACTTTAATTTAAGACAGTGTATATTGACTTTGTACATTTATAGGCTTCATTTTTTCCCCGAAGTTCTTCTCCAAATTTCAAAACATATTTTAGCTCAGGTTAATCTAACTTCATTTCAGTTTCATTATTTTTACATTTGTTTCAATGACTTTTTCGCTTATACCAAAACTACTTTGCGCTACTTTAGCAATAATAAATCCAATGACATACCTGATGTTGCACAATTTGAATTTAAAGTTCTGTATTGTCCCCAAAGGTTTAATTTCAGTTTCACTAATTCTAATTTCAGCTGAATTTCAGTTATATTAATTGTACATTTACATGTATTTTAATTGCATTTTCAGCAACAACATTTTTGATTGCAAAATATATTGCAAATGCATTGGTTGTTTTTATGACAAAATATACTGTGTGCGGCATTTAATTGAATTAAATTCATATATTTTTAATTTTAAACTATTTCATTGCCAGTTCTAATTTATTCTAAATATTTTAGATGTTTTTAAATTCAAAATTCGGATTTTTTTAAACCTTGAAATTATGAAAAATGGCAAGGCTTCTGACATTATACACTGCATGGAATGTAAATTGTAAAATGCATTCTTCAATACAAACAGAATGCATTACGATATGCATTACGCAACATATATTCTTCAATGCAACGAACTAAGCTTACATTACAGTGTGTATTGCACAATATATTGCAATATGCATTGCATAATGCATTTTCAAATACCGGTACAGTAAATGTATATTTGTCAATACAGTTTGAAAGTAAATTTGTCTCAATCTGCGAAAATTTTAAAATGTATTTTCCAATGCATGTTTTATAATGCATTTCTAAATGCATTACCATTACGTGTGGGTTTGAGCTAAGCTTAAGTTGTTTCTGGTTTTGAAGGCATTAACCGTAAGCCATTCACATCCGATTATGGCGGAAGTGAGCAAACGCCCTCTAGCGACACGAAACCGCAAAACAGCCAGAAATTAATTCTGCAAACAAGCCATGGGTTACAGGCTGGTGTTTTGGTCACAAGGGTTTGTGTGGCAAACTGTTGAATCAGATGGGAAGCCCAGTGTCAAGGGGGCGAGGTGTCCATTAAGTCGTCCATCTCCATTAATTATAAAGTCAATCAAAGAGACGGATCATCAGAGTTCATCTGGCAATAATTCGCCAAACAAAAGCAATTTTGAGGGCCTGCGAGTACTTTTCTTTTCATTCCTACCATAATACGAGCTACTAGAGCTGTGTGCAACATAAAAATGGCAACAACCCCATCGATTTCTGGGAAGGGAGGGGGTTGGAAACCCCTGGGTTCCCCCTCGCACAATAACCCAGCCACTGCAAACTAAATGCACTATTCCATCACCATTCCGTTCAATCTTCTACAATCCTAATATCCTGTTGATGGAAACTCACTCGATATACCACCAAAATGAAGAGATTTTATGCCAGCAACGAGACCCCAGCGCCATCTAGCCATGATGGCTGTCATTTGACTCCATCGATCCAAAATGCGTGTAATGATATGTCAACCAGGGACTCAATGGCCAGGGAGGACTTCAGGCATTGTCAGTCCAACCATCTCAAAAGCAATATGTAAAGACGTGGTGACAACCTTTGAATAAGACGAGTTGTGCAAGCAACTGGCAGAATTAAGAGTAATTTAACATTTAACGAAATTTTCTAACATAACAATGGTCATAACATCTATCATGAAATTAAGGATGTTTGGCAAATTTAGGATCCAACAACTTCTTGCAAGATGGCTTGTCAGAGCCCAGCAATTCTGGATTTTTAAAGGAAATTAAATGCATATTGAATCATCCAATTTTTTATAATTTTCGGTAATTTCATTGCTTTTACTCAGTAGCTTTGTTCCATGAACATATTTTTAATACCCTAAACTGACCCTTCCTAAATCAACGAGCCATTTAATGCCACAAAAGACTGTAGATGATAACAATAAAAAATCAAACAGGTTTCTGGAGATTACTGAACCATTAAAGGTACCTTCACGTACAATTAAGTGAAAACGATGAAGAAATAAAAGTGAAAAACATTCACAAAATGTTCAACACAAACAGTTATCAATAGTTTTCCTAGAATTAGTATTATTACAGAGTATATTTCACACAAATGTATTAGTGTTATACCGTAGTACACACTCCTATAATTTTTTAACCTACCCAGTCCAGTCAACCCACTTAAAATTACTGATTTTCCTTGAGGACTGCCGAAATTAAATTTATTCCTCATCGATGTAAATGTTTGATAACATCTGACTAGAATCCAATTAACAACTATTTAACAAGTTTAATTCACATCGTGCAACGCAAAGCAAAATAAGTATTTTGATTAAGTATTATTTTGTATTTAACAGGGTTCCCCACTCAAATTCTCAAGTCGATTTCCCTGACAACTTTTCGATCATTTCCCTGACATTTACCCCACAAATGCCTGACCCATAACCAAATTTTCATAAATGACGACTAATCATTTAGCTGATGCAAACTATGTAAAGTTCCCTGACATTTTCACGAATTCCCTGACTTTCGATATTTTGATTAAGTATTATTTTGTCTTTAACAGGATTCCTACTCAAATTCTCCAGTCGATTTCCCTGACATTCCCTGACAACCTGCCAATCATTTCCCTGACATGATATTATACATGATATTTTTTTTTAAAAACAAGAAAAAAGGATTTCATCCCAAAGTTTCATAAATGATGACTAACTAACGTTGCAAACTATCTAAACTTCCCTGACATTCTCTGACAATCATTCAGTCATTTCCCTGATATTTTCTTTTAAAAAACCAGAAAAATAAATCATTTTACCCCAAATTTTCATAAATGATGACTAATCATTTAGGTGATGCAAACTATCTAAAGTTCCCTGACATTTTCACGAATTCAATGCCTTGCCACATTTCGATTAAGTATTTTTTCTTAATAAATCTCTCCTTAAGAAAGTGACATTGCATCAACAGTAAGTTGTAAATCTCCCAATAATTCAGTGACAGTTGAAGCTTCAGCAACAGGACCATGTATAGGATACGCTTTTATTATTATTTTGCCTATCTCGAATTTTAACTAACGACGAAAATATCCCTAAAAAGCATAATGGGATTTGTTGGCAGTGAATAAAGAAATCCATTTTAAGAAGGGCTGGTGCGGAAAAATAAGCCGAGAGAGTTTTCTCCGGAAATTGGAAAAGATTGAAAATAAAGAGATGAAATGAGACCGAGCTTCTAGATAAATGACATCAAAAATGGAGACACACGAATAAAAGACTTTTTGCCTGTCGTTTTCCATCAATCAATATTTCAATTTTCGGTAAAAGCAATTGGAGCATTGTAGAGCATGTGCTTCCCCATTGGATCCATATATTTAAATGGATATAGATTTACTGCTTTTCCTTGGCACATTCATTCACATGCACAAGCCGATGTAAGAAAAGCCCTGTTTCCACACAAAAAACTCATGTCAATAACCTTAAGCACTTTCACGACATATTATACCGTGAATATCAATTGAAAACTGGGGATTATCAGGCGCCATTTTCGACAAATATCGAAATTAATACTAACTGTTGAGCTCCAGATCCATAAACAGGAAAAGGAAAATTGAAAACAAGACTTATTAAAATGCAAACTGCATTTGCTGCTAGCAAACAAATACTAAATACACGTACCTTGGTAAATACGCCTTATACAAAAACATCGCTTTAAAATTATAAAAACTGAGCAATTTTGCGAGCTGTTTACTGGAAAATGACGGAAGAAACGAGATTTATGAGCAGTTTTAGAAAGGTGGAAATTTTGAGAAAAATGCGATATACGTTAAACAATTCGTGCATCACATTTTTTTTGACATGAAATATAAATCGTGCCTAATGCGGTGGAAAATTTCGATAAATAATGCAATGAATGCACCTTTGTAATAGTTAAGAATGTGGACGTTTTGGTCATTAGCTTCTAAAGAAATGGACTAGGAAAAAATTCAAATTTAAGCTGCGTAAAAATGGAAAACTGTACAGTACGCATATAGTGAAATTTTATCGCAATAATGATACTTCATTATCACCTTATTTAATATTTTTTCAATTGAAAATGCATTTTCAATATGCATGGTGTCAAACAATTTAAACTGTATCAAACTGTCCATAGAAATATTATATTAATGATAAGTTATTTTCGGGTTATTTTCTATTGTTTTTCAAATCAACGTGCACTTCAAACTGCACAGAAAATTTAACATTTCGATTATCATGCAGCTTAAATTGTAATACACCTGTATAACAACGGTAATTTGAAGATTACATTGGAATATATTAAACTGCGTGTTATTTCACTAATACAGTACCCCATCTATGCTATCAAATATTCACCTTATTTAAAAGTATTTTTGAATTTTCTAATAAATATATTACATATAATGTAAAAACTGTTTTCAATATGCATTCTGTAAAGGTGAAATTTAAACTGAATAATAATCGATAACT
>JAQGAF010003334.1:0-18075 GCA_034687865.1 Kryphioiulus occultus
TTTTTCCATCTTTGTTAGAATACGGGGTTGTTCAAGTTTGTTGTCATGACTATAAATAGCGATTTTCAGAAACATTCTCAACTAGTGTGGCGCCTTGATTATTGGCCAAAAACACGCTCTAGGCGAAATTTTTTCGGAAATGGGTTACAAATGAAGAATTTAAACCAAATTTTTTATTTTGTGAATCAATGAAAATTAAGCCTAAAATTACCATGTTGTACTTTTCATGACTTTTCCATGACACTGATGTAAATTTCATGACATTTCCACGGCCCTGATGTAAATTTAAAGACTTCCATTACTTCCATGACCTTAATGTCATTTCATGAATTTTCCATTTCTTCCATGACCGATAGGTACCCTGAATCAAAGCCGTTCACAAGTTGCCCAATCTGCCCAAACTAATAACCTCTCTAAACTGATATTCAACAAAGGTCCCATGGATATTAGTTCAGACAAGTATCGTACGGAAGGCTGAAGGCCCAGGAGCTTACCGTAATGACAACGCAATTCTGTGGCGCCATGACAACGCATGGCGACATCTGGTCAATTTGGGAAACCATTTCCAAAGGAAAAAAGTTTCTCTCGAAAGATCGTGCTGCGCATAGAATAGAGTTAGGGTTACAGTATGGGTGACCGATCTGCATACACAAGTAATTAGAACGATGGACCCCAACATTTGTTTATTCATAAGGACGCCATGCATTACTTTCATTTCTTTGCTGTTGATTCAAGTCTAGCCCATTACTTCCCCAGCATGCGTGTTCACTGGCATAGAAAATGAAAACTGTCAAGCGATTGACTTATATTTGGAGAGTGAAATTGCGCTTTACAGCAAATTGCCAGACAGTAATAAAACGCTGGTAGGAGCGCCATAGAGCAGTACCGTATAAAATACAAATTTTCGATTACATTTTAGGAAATGATTTATCAGTTAGTTTCATGAAACAACTGCCATTTCATCGCCGTTTTTAACGGGTTCGTGCTCTGAAATGGCTCCTTGTGCGCCAACAAATCAATATCTAGGGCCAGAGACCTTAAAACAGCTTCACGGTAGGAATTCACGCTAATGCACCAGCGTATAACACCGCGCACTGTTTTTTCGAGGAGATTCATGCGCGCTACCAAGAATTCAAATCAAAAGAAACTATCCGAGTAAATTGGAAACAGAATTGCACCAAATTTCCAAGAATCCGAAAACTAAGTTCTAAATTTACTTTCAACCAGATACTATTGTTTGTTTGTAAAAGAACGTGAAACAACCTTATATGCATGATAATATAACAATGCACAACACTGTTTGTCATTTATTAAATCAAACAAAACGACTTAACTAAGTTTTATCGTTTGAAAGCACGCCCAAGGGATGTTCAAAGACATTAATTTAGTGGTGGACCAACAAAGACAATATATTTGTGATTAAATTGTGAATTATTTCATGCGCTTAACGATTCTGAAGAAAAAATACTGCGCGGTTCACGTTCATAAATTGCATTTAAACCGCTTTAGACGGCAGTTTATTGGCTGACAGAGTAAATTAACATTCTCAACTGGTCGTTTTTTTAAACTAAAAAACATGGGCATTTTATTTGTTCGATAATTTCTGGCTTGCATTGCTATTTCAGCTACGGTAATACGGTAAACCATTTACCATTTAAATGACGTTGAAAATGGCTGATAGTATATTGCAGGCCTACAAACAGTGTAAGGCAATTGACGGATCATACTAAATTTTGCAAAATCATTTCCCTGACTTGAATTTTAATGGATGTTTTCCAGAATGAAATGACATTGCCTACATCACATTAGAGGTCAGCATTTAATCTTTAGCATAGGACACTTCCAATTGCGCAAAAGACCAGATGTAAATGAACAGAAAATACGTACATGTACAGTATGTGTAGGATTATTTCAACCCTACTGAGTACTAGCCTACTACTCTAGTATAGGCAAGAATGACAGCTGACCTATCTGTCGGAATTTATCCTTTTTATGTTTTTGTGTTTATTTTAACCTGTTTTAGCAACCCTAACCACCATGGAGGCAATCACTGACAGCATACAAGCCGTTAGGGGAAGCCCACTTTCTAATAATATGCTGGAGCAGGGCAGCCAAAGGGCATATTCCAAAGTACAGTCGTACACATTCTATTCATTAGCTGTTCAATTTCAGTGCTTTCCACGACCAACTCAAGTAAATTTCCCTGAATTTTTAAAAATAAATTCTGTAGAAAAAATTAAAATTCAAACAAGGCCAGATTTAGACTTAACACAAAGAAGTTCAAATAAGCATAAAAAGGAAGCATCCAGAATGATACAGTAAAAAACGTTGTTTCTCAATAATAATTAAGTGAACGCTGTAGGCGAAATTTTTTGAAAACTGCAACGATGACTGGCATTTTTTTGCGAAATTAATAATAATATGCTGTTCATAAGTAAATTTCCCTAAAAACGCTTTTGAGAAACCCAATGCTATTCTCAAAGAATTTCTCTGACCTTCCTTACCAGCCCAAACGGAATTTTCCCTGATCATTGTACTCATCCCCAATTTTCCAGGTCCGTAACTTAGAAACCTTGAAATCTGCCACAGTTGAAGATAAGCTTACATTCAGGTTGAAGTGGAAGGAAAATGCTTTTGAGAAACCCAATTTTCTTTTTAGAACTGACGTTTTCCATGCCAGTAATTTGCGCCTTTTTCGGCCTTAACCTGTTTGCAAATTCATGTAGTGTCCGGTACGAGTGACAGTTCAAGTGTTTGGAGAAAGAGCCTTTCAATTCCAGGCAGCAAATTCCCATCTCACATCAAAAGCCCTGCTGGTACCCTTCCATAGGTCCTCCAAGCTGATGGGAGGGTGAGCTTGTTTGTATTGTGTGGTTCGTGAGAAAAACAAGTTATTGAACTGATCAATACTGTGGTGATTTGAGAAATCAGAAGCTTCCCTCGCACATGTGTGCATTAGAATAGGCAGTTCTGGTTTTGAAACCAGTTGAAATACAGGTGTGAATACAGGTGTGGAAGTTCAGATGACGTGCTTGCAACGTTGCACACTTAATTAAGCTCAGCAAAACGTCAAAATTGATTAAATTTATGCACCAAAGTTGAGGAAACTTCAGCTTTACGAGTCTGAGCCCAATTTTCGTTTTCAAAAGCTTGTTGTTGACATTATCGAAGGCCTATCTCTTCTGCTGACTTGCATGAGACAAGGTCGAGTATTGTGTTGAGCAATTAAACATTTGACAACTCGAGCTCTGAATAAACACAAGAATAGCATGATCGATGGCCTCACGACCTGAATGAGGAAAGGCACGATTTATAGCAGCTTATCAGCACTGTATGAAAAAATATCATTAGTACTCGAAAATTTAATTTAGTATTTCATTAATTGATGCCCAATGAAGTATCCCACATCTCCAGATCTTCATTGATAACATGCACTCGATAACCTGTGATGGTGCACACGTCACATGCACTGCGATGAAAATCAGTTTGTACAACAAGGGTGAACTGGGTAGATGCTTGAAATTTTCGCCAGGTCCTATTTGCATTAGCATGAAAGAGATATTCCACTCGAGGCAAATTTTCCAGTTTGCTGTTCTATAAATATAATTAGCACTTGAAAGTTGGAGTTTGATTAATGACGGCAACATGGTGGATAAGCGGAGATATTTTAAAACGACCGGTTAATTCACGTGACACTCGATTTCAGGCATTTCTTAGAACAAAGTTTTGACAAAACACAAACATCCAACAACGAACTCGTCGATGTTCTTCTAAAACCATTTTGACTATATCAGGAAGTCTACTGGATTGGGTATTGAAAATTCCATGACTTTTTCATGACTTCAACATTTTTTCCATACCTATTAGAATATGGGGCCATTCAAAATTTCATGTCATGCTTAAATACATAGCGATTTCCAGAAACCTTATCTACCACTACGGAGACATGATTATTGGCCGAAAACACGCCGTAGGCGAAATTTTTGACGTAAATAGTTGACAAATAAAGACTTTAAACCCAGATTTTTATTTTGTCAATCAAAGAAAAGACAAAAATTTCATGACCCCGTTGTAAATTTCATAAATTTTCCATGACCCCGTTGTAAATTTCATAAATTTTACGCGACCGTTTTTTAAATGTCATGACTTTTCCATGACCCTGTTGTAAATTGCATAAATTTTCCATGAATCGTCCTGCTATAAATTTCATGACTTTTCCATTACTTCCATGACCGGTAGAGACACCCGGGAATAGATTTCCTCAAAATGTTTCCACATTTCTAGCAAGGAAACATACCGGAGGGAAAAGGCTCCAAATATTTCCTCAAACATGTTTCCGTGCTAGAATTGTGGAAGCTTTTTTGATTATTCGAATCTGTTTACAGAAACAATGTTTCTAGGAAATGTTCCTAGGTGTGGACAAAGCTTTAGCCGAGCAATTCTAGTATTCGTCTGAGCCAACTTGTGGGGTTTAATGACACAATCAATAGAGATGAGACCAAAGGATGCTGAGAACTTTTAAATGAACTGACAACTTTTGGTAATTACGAGCGAAGATAACATTTAGTGTGTTTCTTAAAAAATCACTTATATCGCATTATTTACGGCTCCGGATTTCTCGTGTTGCTAGCTACATGTATGACTAGTAAAGTTTTACTATTGATCTTGCTTATCTTATGCATTTTTTATTTTCCCCCTCTTTTTATTTTTAGCCTCATCATCATTTCGGGTACAATGGCCGTGAATGTCCATATCAACATCAAACCAAACTCACTTTACAAATGCACCACCAAAAATTGCAGTCTTCTTAGTGTTTTCAATCTCTTAAGTAGAAAAACGACTAGGATTTTTTTCGATTACTGATGACTTAGCATTAATGGTGATGAAGATCCATGCTTATTTCATTAGTCAAGAAAACGGCTCTACAAGGCGGGAGAAATATCACTATCTATTGTAAATGTGCTGTATTTTTATAAATTATTGATGGATTTTTGCCAGGTAAGTTTTAGTGTGTTCCAGAATGATGCAGAATTTGTTTTAAAAGCCCATAGGCGTAACTACCAGACAAAATGGCCGCCCAGTTGTATTTGCAGGATGTCGGGGTCCACATGTTCAATAGATGGATTTTCCAGAAGTCGTTACTTCATGCCACATGATTTTTGTAAGCGTTTGGGGCCTTTGGTCCACAGAGGAAGTGTATCGAACAAAGCCATACTTCCTACATTGGAGGAACGCATTCATCATGTTCTTGGAAACGTTTCTCTGCCACCTTAGATTTTCTGCTGACTGTGGATGTCATATAACATGGGCGTTTACAACGTAGGCCTACGTGTCGTTGACAAAGCAGGGTCATTCTTGTAATATTTAAGTATTCCAAGCAAATGCACATGTATTATGGAACGCAATAAAGTTTTCTTGGCGAAAATCCATTAATAATTAATAGAAATATATCCATTTACACGTACAATTGAGTGACACATCACCCACCCGGGCGGCCATCTTGTCTCTCACTATCGCTAGATGTCACTCTGGTTGAGATGGACATTTTTAAACAAATTCTCCATTATTCAGGAACACAATTAAGCTTACTTGGAGAAAATCCATCGATAATTATTAAAAACACAGCACATTTACACGAAATTTCGCACAATGTTAAAAAACAAAAGTAAAAGGGCTTACATGTATTAATTTCCAAGCCCTGAAACAAAGTTTAACACGCCTTAGGCGAAACTTTTCGGTGATTTACTGTAGATCACGAGTAATAAATTTTAATAATTAGTAGCGAATTAAATATAACGGACAATTTTTGTGAACGATGCACATATTTCAACAATACAGTACTGTATTTCTGCAGATTTTAGAAATTTTATTAAATATTAATACTACCAGAAACGCCATAGGCAATTTTACGTTATTTTTACCAAAAATTAGGTTTAAACGACAGGTCTTAGTACCATATGTTGTCATACAAAACTTTGTTTAGCAATACATGTAGTAATAATTTAGGATCGCGAAAGGCAACATTTTTAGAAACAAAATTTTGAGGAATAATAATTAAGGGAATGCAGTGGCAACTTTTTTTGAAAAAAATTGTAAACTACCTCAATTTCCCTGACATTTTCACAAATTTTGACGAATTCCCTGAGACTTTCACGAATTTTGACGAATTCCCTGACACTTTTTCATTTCCCTTGCATTCCCTGACTTCCCAGAAAGTGGGAACCCTGGATATATCGTCCACCCCGTAGTTAATGCTCATAGTTCAATTATGTGAATTTTAGACTGGTGTACCCACATTATTGCAAACATCAATACTTTCTTCCAATCGCTGGTGTGCTTATTGGCTTCAGGTCCTATAGGGCCGGCAAGCCTTTCCACGAAATTCGTGTTTTTCGTTTTGTGTTTTAACACAACTTCTGGGATGGTGCATACTGTAATAACAGTGGCCATGACCGCATTTTCCCTCCCTTCCTTAGGGAATCGCCTAAAGCCGCCTCTTTACTACATGTACACTTTCTCTGGAAATGAGCCTCCTTTTTCATCTCTCCTTCAGAATGTTGTCCACTACCCAACAAAGGCGTAGTAATTTGCGAAGTAATTATCATTTCTTGACCAGTCACAGCGCCTGCTGTCATTTCTTTCCCTCGCATTTGTCTCGTGCCCTGGTTTAGTTTAACTGATACAAATACAAATATCAATATAAATATCAAAATTGTACCAATGAGATATCTTCATTTTTTTCTTAATTTAGCTATTAACTGATTAGGCCACTATACATCTGTAGATAGCAGTTTCGATTATCAACTTCCTCATTTCTTGGCGACATAACTAACAATGCAAGATAAGTGTGCTGGAATATCAGTGCCTTCTATAGTACTAGATAGATTATTTCAAGAAACAACAAATAAGTTTGCAAGGAAATTTGCCAAAATCAAATATTTGGTCATTGTAAAGAAATTTCTGGGGCAGAGGAACTTGACAGCCTTTAGAACCATCACCAGAGTTGAAACAGGATTTCTTAAAATCTAAATGAAAGTTCTGTTTTATAGGGGTCCCACTCAAATTTTCCAGTTCATTTCTCTGACATTTTACATGAGATTTTCTAAAAATAGGAAAAATAATGGATTTTATTACAATTTTTTTTATAAAAGATGATGATTAATCAACTGGCTAATGCAAACTATCTCTAAACCCTTGACATTTTCACGAATTCACAAACATAACCCGACACTTTTCAGTTCTCTGACATTGTCTCTGACTCTCCAGAATGTAGGAACCCAGTTTTAAGGTGGTCTTAATTATCTTTAAGTTAGCAAAACGAAATAAAAATACACCAATTTGGCACCAGTTTGCATTATCAGAAACTTGATGACAGACAATTATATGAATTTACATGAGAATACTGCATTTTACTTACACGCACTCGTTTTTGAACTAAAAGAAGCTACAAGAAGATACCGAATGGATATTTCAAATTGTCTATATCATCAACAATCATAACAATCATAATTATATTGAACATTTGGCACACCACCATCTGAAGATCTGAAATTCCTCTATGATAATTCAGAAAACATGCGTAGCATTTCCTCCTGATGTACCGTATCCAAAATTACTTACATGTTCATCATGTAGTCAGTGAAGAGAATTTATTCCACGAAAAATAACAATTTACAGTCACCCTCAAAAACTGCAAATATCAATTAGCATTCCCAAATGCATTTTCAATGTTTTGTACATTTTTATCAAAAACATTTAGGCCACAGTACATGCAAACAGTCGACGATAAAAGCGGTTTGTTTCAATAAATTTAAATCTTAATTGCACCGATGTAATTACGTATCAAGTGCGCGTGTAAAAGTGCACCAAATCATTATGAAAACGTAGCAGACTAGACAAAGTTTAATGCCAGTAATTGAGAATGCAAGGACAGCAATTAAAGAGTGGATGACCTGCCAACTATCCATTAAAACAGGCTAATTTAGATGCGAATTCAATCAACGTTGCAACAATGGTGATGGCCCATGATGGCCTCAATTGGCGTTTATCTAAAGTCTGTAAGGTCAGCAAGAGAAAACTAAGACGTTCATATTCAAGTTCTGTCTATTTATATCGTTTCATAAAAGATAGCTGTAACTTTAAAGGTTCAGAAGTTTAGTGTTCGGTTACACTGTAGCTTTCGTACTTTACACAAATTTGTCTCTCCAGTGCTGCAATTTGGCTTTATCATCCCCTTCAGGCATCAGAAAGTAGAAAATTAGCTTTATGAGCTCGTTAAAGCCTCATTACACCCTAACTTGATTTTATGCAACGTTAACGTCCCGGTCCTCAGCACAATAGCTTTTACTGTAGAATAAATTAGGCGAAGACGAACGCGACAAGTGAATCGATCAATAACTTGTAACGGTTCATTTTTAAACCCATTTTAAAATAAAATAATCCAGGTCCACATTCTTGACAAACATTGTCTTTGCGGTCATATAAAATCACGTGGGCGGGTGATAACAACATGACAGACATACCGGTAAATAAAATAAACATTATTTTTCTAATTCTATGACGCCACATACAGAGGGGTCCACGAAGAAAACTGCCCCTCCGTGAATTTGGGACGATGAAAACCATTTCCCTTCCAATAGCTTTTCTCTACGATGTCCATAAAACAACTTGCAAAAGACCCACAGTAGGTACGTTGGCTGCACAAAGACGATAAAATAAATTCGATATTCGATGAGAAAATACCTATTCAATCGCCAAGCAATTGCGAAACGTAACACCCAGCGAAGACTAACTGGCACCGAAATGCCACAAATGAAATTTTTAGATAACGTCTGTCACGGAATGGCACAAGGGCTGTTCATACAGAATAATTATGGTGAGTTCAACTGGGAATAAAACTCCAATGCCACTCTAATAGAAAGATGCACAGTGTGAATGAGTTTCGAAGAAAACGCTATTATCTAACAACAGTGAGGTTGCCGAAACCATAATAATAATAAAAAGGCAACAGGGTTCCCAACCAAATTCTCAAGCTGATTTCCCTGACATTTCACATGAACTTTAACCAATATTATCCCACGATAACAGGTTACTATTTATTTTTCAAGCCCTGCATGAATCTGAACAAGTGGGAATCTTTAATATTAAGAAATACAAGCAGAGACCATTCAAGAAATTAGCTATAGATCGTGATTAAACTTACCTCACCCCTTTTTTTAATCAACTATATGATCTAACGAGCAAACATATAAGCTTACAGTGTACTTCATTAACCTACTGTTTACCAAAAATTATATAATTAAACAATGAATAATTTAATTAACATAATTTTGCAAAGATTCTTTTTCAGATCAACTAAGATCTACAAGCATACTTCATTAACCTACAGTATACCAAAAATTACATAATACAAAATGAATAATTAAATTTCATTTGCAAAGATTTTTTTGAAAACCAAGTTAGATCTAAATATAGCAAGCATGCTTCATTAACCTACAACAAGTCTATACCAAGAATTATATTATAAAATGAATAATTGATTAATGAATAGGATAACTGGTAAATGAAGTAACTCATGCAGCTTTGCAAAGAATTTTATTTTCAAAATTAAGGAAGCTAAACAAGCGTAGGCTAGCTACTTCATTAACCTAATGTATACATGTATCAAAAATTGCATAATTAACATAACTTGGCAAAGATTTTTTCAAAATCAACGAAAATATATCACGCATGCTTCACTAACCTATTGTACAGCAAAAGTAGGCTATATAATTAAAATAAGTCTGTAATCCTTTTAATCAACCAAGATCTAACCCTCATAAGCCTACTTCATCAATCTACAGTACAGACTACCAAATATTCGACATGTAGAATAAAAAATGAATAGGCTAGATGTAACGAGTATTGGCCAACAGCGCCTACTTCATAAACCAACTGTAGTCCAATATTTCGCTCATGCCTATTTACAGTATTAGTAGTTTTACTGCAATCAATCAACCTCATGCAGACTAGACTTAAGTTAATTAAAACTATGCACATTATCGGCAATTTGCGCTTACTACTCAAATATGCCATTATTTCTCAAGTAAAATAACTTGCAATTTTCCTTTAATAGAACATGAATTAAGACTAAATTTTCAGTCCGTGCAAGCTTAGTAGCTAAATATACATGTAAGTGAATGCAAAGAGAGTATTTCCCAAATGTTGTTTATGAAATAGTTCTACATTGCAAGGGACGCTCATAAATTGCGGTAAAGCAAAACAGGAGGTCGACGTACAGTCGAGATGGTGGCAACTCTTAAAAATCGTGTACACCAAATATTGCAGTTTTCAGTGAGATATATTTAAAAAATTTCAATGGGATATTTCAGCGGGAATTCAACCAACATGTAGGCTACACCAGATTTCACTAGTCACCTCCACCTTGCGTACAGTAGGCCTACTTTTAATGTACTGTATTATATGAATATAGTCATATGGTTGTAGTAGAAAACACTGTACAAAGCAGTGTAGGCTACTTAAGTAGTAGGCCTATAATAAAAGTCATTTCTTGATCCCAACCTGAATCATGTCTTTTGGAAATGTAAAACTTGAATAGAAGAAAAAAAAACAGTAAAAAGCGATCCAAAATGAAAATGATCCAGAGTTGACTTTTACTATAATACTTAGCCTACTTAAAATATACATGTACACCATATTTGAACGTTATGTACCTTGGATATCGTATGCAGTACACAAACGAGAAGTTTCATATCGCCCAATGAAATTATCCGCCCTGTAATTCATGATGCTAAAGCGAAAGAACTACAACCAAGGTGCATGGGTTTGGTATTGCAAATTCCAGGACCTTTTAATGGCTTCAAAGCTTTTTCCATGACTATTAGAATACGGATCAATTCAAATTTTCTGTCATCATTAAATAGCGATTTTCAGAAACATTATTTATCACAGTGATGACATGATTATTGGCCAAACAAAACGCCATAGTCGAAATTATTTTTTTGTAAAACTGGATGCGTAGTGATGAATTGTAGCTCAAATTTTTATTTTATGACTCAACCAAAAGCCAAAATTTCATATGACCCTGACGCAAATTTCGTGACTTCTCCATGAATTCCATGACCTGAATTTCCTTTCATGATCTTTCCATGACTTCCATGACCGGTAGAGACACCCTGTCAATTACCTCTTCAAGCAGTTACAGGTATTTTCTCAGAAACGTCTCAGATCAGGAAATGAATTTCCATACTTGCCCAAGATTTCATAAGCCCACTTTAAAAAGTACATGTACATGTACCGGTTCTCCCTAGCTGGCTCTCGTGTCGAATGCCAATTTCGCTAATTTGACAATAGTTTTCTGGAGCGCCAGCAAACCTTGCAGTTTTTTCTGTCCATGGATTTTTTTGGCCATGGTACTCTTCCTCCTCTTCCCACGTGTTAACAAGGTAGGGCACCGAAGGTACATCAGTCACGTTGGCTGGCCAGGTCACCCCAGCCCCCCGTGGTTACCTGGCCCTTTTGTCTCCCCTGCACGTCGCCCACGTGAGCCGTAAAGACGATCCCAATCTCAAGGGTTTTGGGTGGGGTGTTTGCTTTCTCATCCCTCACTTTTATCCCCCCGCACGCACCCTCCTTTTTGGAAAAAAAATATGGTTCGGGCATTAACTGGGCTTAAGATCCACTGGCGATTTGGGGGAAAAATGGGAGTAGATTTTAAAGGTCAACAGCATTCGACTGAGGTGCGCTGCAAATAAAGGCTTGTTCAGCACATTGGAAACAACTGATCAAACGCGCCAAATTATTAACCCCCTCGAATTAAAAGTGACAATGGAACTGCAGACATGTGCGGAGCCCTGTTGACAAAGCCAGGTTGACAAGTCGGAGTTTCAACTTTTGGGGGAAAAAAACCAACGATCAATAAAACGAAGGAAGAGAACGGTGTGCAATCAGGTGGCGAACAACACCATTCTTGGTTTCCCTGGCTGAAGACGGGGGAGGTCCAAGATGTGAGCTCATCAACTCTCCCCTCCGGGTTCACCGCAGTTCACGATGAATAGGAACACATACATTTCAGGAAATGCCTCATACATGTAGTATTTAAGACGCTGCTTTGAGCAAACACATTCCAAGACTGAACATCTGATGAATTCCTCTACACGCTGAAGACGCCGCCAACGGTAAACACTGTCTTGAGACATGCTTCAGAATCCCCCATCAACCATGGGCTACAAGCTCTTTGTTATTGCACTGAGAAAAGTAATGTACATTGTCTCATGTCAACAGCAGTGTTAAGGATTAATAACAATTATGTTGAGCAGTCTGTCTTAATCCACCTTAGGTTTATCCTAGCTTCCAAAACTTTTTCCTTCATTACCAAAAAACCACTGATAGGCAACCCAATTCAGGTAAAATGTTGAATTTGTTTTATAATCAGCAAAAATTATTCAATCTAATATAAATACTTGTTGGACTTGTTCGGTACACACTGCATGACTGATCAAAATTATCGTTTATTCTCACCCTTTTACCCAATTCAGTGAAAACGCTAAATTTATTTTATAATCAGCAAAAATTATTCAATGTAATATAAACAGGCTACTTGTTTTAGAATATCGGTATAGGCTACTGATCGGTATGACTGATCACTTTTACCTTTTTACACTCACCCTTTTACTCAATTCAGGTAAAATGGTAAATTTATTTTATAATATCAGCAACAATTGACACACGCTGACATATAGCTTTCTTGGCAATACTTCTTATTGTACCCTTTTATGGTGCATTTTGATAAGCAATCTGAGGTGTTTCGTTACCCAACGAAAATTAGCCACTTTTACCCAATTTTGTGTAACTTCCCCAGGTTTGGGAAGCAGCTAGGGGGTTAATAAGTCCGATGTTAAAATGTCCACCAAAGACATCTATACGAATCTGTGCCTAATATGGCGGAGCTTGTTTTCAACTTTTTTTGGATTTGCATGTAGCCTACTTCGGGTTATGCATGCTGCAAATGTTCACACATTATTTATATTTCAACTCTACTTGTTTAGTTCGCTAATACTAGACAGACACCTGTCCATGTACAAGTACGTGTATGTAACCTTTTTATGGAACCTTTAACCTGACCATAAAATGTCATATCTTTATTTAGCTGCCCAACCGCCCAGGCAATCACTGGCAGCCTACGAGCCGTTAGAAGAAGTTCGCCTTCTCAAAGTGTCTATTGTAGAGCAGGCCATATTCCGAAGTAGCCTAAAGCCAGTTTTTTTTCCCCAACTATCAATGGCCTATAGATGTCGTGTTTACGACCAAACTGGCTCGCTATTTTGTCGAGTGCCACAGCTTATCGATGAGTTTCCACACGCAACAATTCCAGTGAGAATTCCGCTAAAGAATTCCTATCAAGTCAGTTGCTCCGCAGACATCAGAGAGCTGCGTGGAATCCTTGCAAAAAAAACCATTTTCACCAACGAATTCCGAGCGAGTCAAGTTGCAAGAAACGCAGCATAGATGGCGCAAAGTTAATTGTTAGGCATTGCAAGATCACTGCGATAATTATCATCCAGAGCTATGGCAACAGGACGCTGCTTGGCGCAACCAAATTTTAATTTTGTTTTACGATAGGCACAGCCCAATATTATCGCCCAGTCAACAGTTTCACGCGTAATCGCCTGATGTTGGGATTAGATTACTGCTGAATTTGAAAGTGCGCTAAAAATGCAGCAGTGGCGAATCCGAAGCGAATATTAATTGTGGCTCAGCTGAAATTTTGGGCAAGCGGCATGATGAACTACGTCCAAATTGACATTAACAATCATTTGCTGAATCTCACACGTACAATATTCCATTGTTGACGAACTTGGAGACACGAAATTCGTTTCATTATGATCACTTACGCTGGACTGCACTGACACGTGACCAGACTGACCAAGACCTATCGAAACATTGTCTCTCATTTTTTTGGGTGCATGAATGAGCTGCCAAGTCCTATCTACTTAGATTGAATTTAGTGAAAACTATGACTATACTGCGGAAGATGCCCTGGTCCAGTATAGTATATGTGAGAGAGTGGGCTTCTCCTAACTGCTCGTAGGCTGGCAGTGATTGCCTGCGGTTAGGGCAGGCAAAATAAATAAATTACACTTTTGAGTTAGTTTAGGTTATGTTAAACACACAAACAACTTAACAACGATAAATAGCGACAGGATGGACAGAGACATATACACATTATTTGCTAATTTGGAGGAGGGAATATACCATAGTACGCCTATATCCAAAAACACTACTTCCAGGTTGCAGGAAGCTACGAGTAGCCTACATGTACATGTAAAGCAATATGGTATAAGTCAGCTTTTCTTGACTTCATTTCACTCTTTTTGCGTATTCAAACTATGTTTGTTCCTTTAACCAGTATGATACAACAATCCAAAGGTCACCTAATAGGCAGGACTACAATTCAGAACAAGAAGTGATTCATCAACACTTTCATTTCACAATCTGGAGGTTAAAGCTAAAATGACAACCGCCTTATTATTTCATAATTTATGTCCATGGAAATCAGATTGCAAAAAAAGATTTTCGCTGCATTAAAATTCTGGTGCCGTGACCTTATTGCGTCTCCCACGTGTTAAACGATACAGAGAGCAGACAGACGTCGATTTTGCAGGACTTATGCAAACGAGCACAATGACAGATGAAAGAATTGGCAATTGGCAAAAGGAAAACTAATAAAATGGGCAATAAATTCGGATCCATGTCACTGCAAAAGCTTTAAGCTGCTTTGTGTTGAGGTTAAAATGGGACAAGCATTCTCCTCACGAAATCGCCACGACGACATATAAGGGCCCAGTAAGCCGCAAACGCAATTAATTTTATAGGGACTGCCATAATTACGGCCAAGGAATAGTTAACAGAAAGCCCTACTTTGAGAAGGGTTTATGTCCATACATTCGACATGTGCATGACCAAGTTGCTGCCTGCAAACTATCGTCTGCTTAACATCTAGCTTTCTTGGCGACTTTGTTGCCATTGGCACAATATAAGTTTAAAATATCTATGGCTTAGTAAGTCTCTTGGACTCCGGCTTCAGGATGGCGCCATGAACTCTGGCAATACACAGTACTCGGAAAGTTCAAAAACACCCAAATTCGCACAATGGAAAAATATAATAAGCACAAATAGGCTACACAAGACGTGTTTGGTTCCTTAATTTAGAATCTGGTTAGTTTGGTAATTGCCAGCAGTGTGGTCATTTCAACAGAAGACGTCAGCAAAAACATCCTATGGACAATGGCTGCGTATTGCCACGGTGCTGACCAGCCAAATGCCGTAAACAGTTTCTGGTTGACCATTAAGACAAGAGTGCAATTTTTTCAAACAAACTACTGATGTTCAAATACATTCTGAAGTGGAGCCGAATTGTATAGGATGGTCTTTGGATGATGGAATAGGATTTTGCCAATATACAATGTACATTGTAGGGCCAACTGGTATTATGCTATGTTTACGGTTGATTAGAGCCCCTCTTTATATCAATAGAACGTTCATCAGTTTTTTGCGCTACTGTAGACACAGGGTATTGATAAAATGATATATAATCGATGGGAAGAACCACTCATTTAATCTACATTCAATGGTGGGATAATTATTCGAGCAAATGTGGTAAGACTGCAATCGCTGGAAGAAAATGCATGCGAAACAACAGCTAGCTAGGCCCTTATGAACATTGAGGATCTAGCAAAGAACCAAGAATGCCGTCAGCAAGAGGGAAAACAACTTGGGGTTATAGTTGACGTGAGTCAAGACTCAGAAGAATCATTGCTGACCGACATTGCAGAATTTCCCGAAGAGTTTATTGACCTTCGTCAGTAAACAGTTCAACCCTTTCATCCACTTTATCTTCCCACAAACATAAGAATAACAAAACCGAGCATAAGAAGTCGGTTAAATTACCTGGATAAAGAAGAGGAGGACTTACTTGTCATACTCGGCATTATCCTCCTCGCACCTTTCGTCTTTTCTCTCCTTCCAACTCTTGCCATGTTTGCACGTGGTCACTAGTATAATATCCTTATAGTTATGAAGATGGTAGAGGGAATTTCGCGTCTCTGACCCGATTCCAAAAACGTAACGTTTTCCCTTGAACGCCAGCAAATGCTTCTTGGTACCTGGGAAGTTGTTGGCAGTCACTCCCCCACTCTCACCTCCCTTTTCCTGATGAGACGTTGGGAAGAGGGGCAAAGACACGTCGAAGTTAGGCCTGAAAGTGGTCACCGACATGCTCGCCTTGGCTAGGATGGCCCGTCCGTAGTCGAAAGCCAAATCTTCGGCATAATCTGGCCATGTCCCAGAGTACAAGTTGAATATAACGTGATTGCGACCGTCGTTCCATAGTTTGGAGAGTTTGTCTATTTTTCCTGGGATATTCTTCACATAGTTTGGGCTTAAAATGTCCCTGTCTAAAGTATCTAACGACAATATAAATAAACACGCCTGACTAGGATCAGAGGTAAAATATCTAGAGTCTTGGATGGAATTAAGAATTTTCTGATAACTGGTCGACATCTTATCAGGACTTGGATAGACGTATACTTTAAAATCTCGACGGCATAGGGAAAAATCAAAGCACGTCTCCATACGGCATTTCGTGGCAGCATATTTACTTTTTCTCTCGTTCCTCTGCAGTCCCGGTGATGGGCCAGAATCCTCTTCCAATTCAATCTCCTCATTATCCATATACGAATGCCAATCGCGTTTGGACCTCCAATGGAAGTCGCCATCTTGTCTCAACCGCAATCCTCCATAGTAACACAAGAGCAGGAAAACGCAGCTAATCAACACTACCAAATAGCGCTTTTTCGCCTGCATCGAACAACGGTGTTCATCTAATCGGCCGCCTCATATTTCTCACTTTTAAATGCATAAAACTACCCACCAAATGGGGGGACAAGAACCCGCAGGTCATGTGGACACTACGCCAGTGCCGGCCATTTTGAAAGCGCGTGCAGCGCCTCTGGTTACCGGCGAAGGAAACATTTGACCAGAAGAAAAGGCGCGTTTTTTAAATACTCTGTATGCAGACAATGAATTTGTATTTCATAAAGGGGACTTTTCAAATATTATGCCAACACTTTTTCGCGATTTTCGGTCTCTCATCATTTCTTGACCCCCACAATAATGACATAATCGTTGATCAAACATTTAGATTTTGTCAAAAATTGAGATACGATTTTTTTGTGTGCAAACTTTTGTCACAAATGATTGATTGCCACCACTTTCCTTAATTCCGTCACGCATTTCCAGACCCCCCTAATACTGACTATAAAAATTTGTCGATTTTGTCTAAAAATTTGATCAAAAATGATGAATTTTAGCTCATTAAAGAAATAATACGGCGAATTATATGCGATTTTTTTTCTTTTTTGCAAAATAGGGTCACAAATGATGGATATTAAACCAAATTGTATAAACCAACAATTACGACATCATTTGACAAACCCCCCTCCTTCATTCCGACATCATATGGACGCAATATGATATGGCTGAGAAGATGGCACGGTATGTGTACTTGAACGTCACCAAACGTCATAAGCGACATAGGATTTTTGCCATGGGGGTGTGTGGGGAGCAAACCTACCGTATTCAAATCTGAATAAATAACATATACATGTATATCCTCCTATTTTTTGGGCATACCTTGTGCTAAACTTGATTGTCAGGGTTGGGGCAAATGCTTCCATTGCCATCTTACCCAATGTGGGCGCCCATGCCAAACGTACAGTATACCTGGCTCATTATCATAATTGTTCTTAAATTACAATATAATTTCAAATAAAGTTTCATAATATTGAATGTGATCTTGTTGGTTTCGCTGGCTTTTCTTCAACTCAGGTCAGCAGACATAAATTCGCAATTAGAACTTTGTCCCTTGGACAAGTTTGTTTGTGGAATTTTTAACGTTGGCCTATTTACGCACCTATTGGGCCCATCACCAACGCCAGGGAGCAGGCCGTCCACATGGAAATTTAGCCGCAGGGAGGAATACACCCCCTGAGGGATCTTTAACGTGCGGAGAGCAAG
>JAQGAF010003335.1:0-18070 GCA_034687865.1 Kryphioiulus occultus
GAGTGACAGGCTAGCTTTACCACTCATTTTTATATATGAAGTAGAATCTCAAGGAGGAATACAGGCTTCCCCCAGAGATACATTTTCAACTCCCTGACTATGCCAGGTTTTAAAACAAATTATGATGAGCACTGAAACTGCAAAAAATATGACATGTCAATGTAGGCCTACATGTACATGTAAGGAATGTAATATTTATTGTTTATTGTATACAAACAGGGGATAGAACCCCAACTTGCCCAAGAGAAAAACCGCAAAATTTCATTTACAGAATTGCTCGTCATCTCTGTAGGCTATTTGTGCTATCCAATAATAGCTATGTAAAAATCTGTTATTGATTTTTTTAAATTTCGCTGACATTTTTAAAGAAAATTATTTCCCTGACTTTTCGCGACGGTTGGATTTTCCTGACTTTTTCAGGATGTCCAGGTCTGGGATAACCCTGCGTATGAATTATAAAATGCACTCTGAATGGTGCAGTGGTGACAGTGACAGTGCACTTTGCCAATACAGTGTTTTTCAAATTACCATATCGAAGCACATAAAAAACGGTAAAAATAATCTGTGGAGAAATAGATTGTTACAATCCTTGAGTAATCGGTGCAGTTTTTATCTTGTTATTTCCCATTATTTCCCATAAGCTTAACTTTATGGAGCACAGATATCCAATATTATGCTGACCAGCCCTGCTGTCAACATTATGAAAATTGTCCAGCGAAGTTTCTTGTTATACACAGTAAGTGTTGAATCACTATTGAACCTCAAATGGTGCAGATTCAATTCAGTTGTCAGCGATTGATTTAAAAAGAGATAAACATAAATATATTCACCATTTTCAACGAAATAGTGGAGGACAACTTCTAGAAGCAGTCAGCAGGTTTGGCGATGGCCACCGTTAATGTGACCAGATTCAGCGTTCTTGTTAGGAACACACTGAGGAAAGAAGGGTAAGACCAAGACATAAAAAAATCAATTGGATCAAATACAAATGTTTAATAAATGAACCAAGAATATATTTAAGCAATTTATTAGCGATCTGAAAACACACCAAGTAGCCAACGAAGTGCAAATTTGAATTCAAAGTAAGATAATGATCAATGCGTAAGCACTCTCTGGTCACACTATTAAAAAATTGCGCCAATTTGGTTAGTAAACAGTTGTCTGTTGGAGCTGGAGGCCTTGTCTGAATACAGCCAAGTCTGTTGGTTTATTTTAACTTTCAAGATTTTTAAATTGTAAAATGCTCGTGAACGATTTGAGGAAGGATTTCTACAGCGTTATTTTAGGGAAGGTAAGTGTTATTTATGAGGGAAAAGCTACGATAGACCTGAGATTTATTACAGTACAAACGACTGCCCCATGCCTCACCCTAATTTCAAATTTTAAATGTCTTTGCTTTTACAGCGGGTTTTATTACTGGTGAGTTTTGACGTGGATGCCTTATGTGCGTGCAAGATCTTGCAGGTAAGACCCGAATAGTGTTGAGCTGAAGCTGGTTTTAAAAACAGTCAATTAAAAACAGCTGCAAATGAGATGATAAAAGCATGTCACAAGGTATTTTTTTAAATTTAATATGATTTCTACTTTGCTAGTATCTTATGCATTGCGACCAAATAGTGTATTCGCTGGTGCCAGTGTCAGGAATCGAAGATCTGAAAACTGCCTTCAACGAGCACTCTGAGCAAGTAAGTACTTTAGATCGAAAAGAAACTAGAAAGTCGTAAATTTATCCTAGTAGCCAGAGGGTCATTTATCTATCATTTTCTCAGATAAAACATGTGGTGTTTATCAACTGCGGAGGGTCAATAAATCTTATTGAAGAACTGCAGCCGCAAGAAGACATCGTACTTTTTGTTTTGGACAGGTGAGCAGGGCGACTACCCAGTGACATGCACATTTAGTTTCTTGGTGACTCTCTTACAATTGCCTTAAATTTGCTATTTGGTCAGTCATCGACCCATCGATGTATATAACATATACAGTGCGGACCAGGTTCGCCTGCTGATGCAACTGGATGACGAGGATAACATACCACCACTGGAGGATATTCACCGAGAAGACGACGAGGTAGCTAATCAGAATACTTTTTCTAAGTAAAAATCGTATTGCTCAATGAATTTAGAAATCACCTGAAGCATACTAATTTTAATTTTTTTTAAGTCTGAAACCGAAGCGAATTCAGACAGTGAAAATGACGAAGGTGGCTCGGAACGCGCACCCAAAAGGAAGAGATTAGACGAGAATGCTATTGAACGCAGAATTGCAAGGCGCGAGTGGGAAGAAAAAAGGGACAAAATCCTTTTCGATTACCTCCAATTCACCTATTATGGAAACTCGGTATGCATCAGCCTTACATTTCCTGGCATATGTCCATAAATAATGAAGTAATATCGTATTTGCTCTTGTCAGGTGGCTATGTTAATGTTTGAGCTAGCGTGGAAGTTGTCCAAAGATAACAACGACATGTTATGGCAAGTACCGAGCATTTCTGCTTACTTTTGCATTTGGCGACAATGTCTTTTAGCAATCTTATATACGCAGGTGGGCCTCCGTCGGGTTGACTGATCAACTGGTTCATCACAAGATTGAGCAAACTAAGTACATTTTGCAGGCTGGAAGCCTTCAGGGACATGTATCTCGTCTAAACCACAGGTTGGCTGTCTGTAAAAGCCTACGTATTCGACTTTAGTAAATTTGATGAAATTAATTGAAAATGTTCAAATGAATTTTCAGGAATGAAGATAATAACAGCACGTCGGTACACTGTATGAAGTTATCTTTCGACAAAGAGTATCCTTTAAACTTCATTGTTACTAATGAAATTCCACACAATCATAACGTCTATAATTTCTACATTTCAAATGACATACCTGTGAAAAAACTAAACCATAGAATTGTCAACACAATTTTACTTAATTATTGTTCAGACTCCAACTGGCCTTGTACCGGCATTGGTCTCTCCACGAAAGCCTAAAGCACACGACGTACACGACTTGCAAGTTTAGACTTTGGACTCTAAAGGGGAAAAAACGACTTTACGAGTTTTTGGCAGACTTAGGGTAGCTGCAGGCTTTTCATATACATAATACTTTGATAAATTTATTTGAAGATTAAAATGCAAGAGTAATGGAATTGTCCATTATACCCAGTTCCCAGTTTGAATCTCAAAATACGAATAGCGATGGACTAACCAGTTGGACAAATTTGACAAGGCAAATAATAAACCGAAATGTTCTGTTTGTTTAGATTACCACTGGCTCAATGCAAACAACGCTTTGCATCCATGGATTTGTACCTCCGCAATAATGTCAGGGGGTGGATGGAGGAGAAAGTGGACAAATACGGGTAAGTCTAATTGTGGTATTTTAGGACAACTAACAAGTGCATGCAAATGCTAAATTGTCTTTCATTTTTGTGGGAAAAACAGACTGGATCATCTTATTAATGGCTCCTTTTTGGCTCAGTTTGGATTCAAGCACAGATTCTGCGCCTCTGATTTTGTTTATGCTGCATCGGCGCTTTTAGAGTCTGGTGTAAGTTGCACTCTTTTATTATAAACATTTGGATTATTAAAATTAACACCAGTAAGTTAAATTACAAAATTTTGGATATTTATCAGGATAAGAGCAAAAGCATGTCAGACAATTTTCTGGATGCTCTCGACTGTTTCTCCCGCTGCAACCTGGACACTTTAGAGCATGGCATTGAGCTGGCCAAAAAACAATTAGCTGCCATTTTCACACAAGTTCAAACTTTTCTGGATTTAAATCAAGTTATTTCTGCTGGACCGTTTTTATACGCAGTCATATCAGAGGTAAGTAAAGTTCAGACATTCTTAGTCAAAATCGGGATCATCAAACTACCCATAGAAATTGTCCAAGCAGTTTCACTGAATGATGACCCTTTCTATTCCAGAGTGCACCTGGTAGTGGCTTGTTTTCACATCCTATATGCCTGGCGAGCTTGGCCTACTGGTTATTACATGCCCATGTCGTAGTGGTAAGTACATACCCTTTCTTGTTTTACTGTTAGTTGTACCTTCAGTTACAAGGTGACGACTTAACTCGTTCTTTTGCATTAGTCAAGAAACCGGAAATCTCGAAATCTTCCTTTAATTCTGACTGCACCAAGTCAGGAGGGTAAATCACTCGTGGTTGGCATCCCGCCGCTATCTGAAGACTCTCCTAAAAAGTAAGAAATCTTATTGTAACAACGAGCAAGTTCTAAAGTGACAGGTTTGGTCTTGCCATCCAGTTGCACAAAGATTCCTCGAGAAAATTGTTATTGCTTGAAGGTAATTTGCAGTATTTCAAAATTTTCCTCTTTGTCGTTTTAGCTTTTTTGGGCAAGCCTTCGTCCAGGCGAGCAATGGAGCCCGAACGGAACTTAATAACAATTTCTTCGATACGCATAGTAAGTAAAACGGGCATTTAACGTAAACGTTAACACCTGTAATGCATGTAAATCTCGTGATGTAGCCTACTAAACCATCAATTCTGCAAAGGAAAAATTTCAGCGTGCTTAAAATGTACTTTTGCCATTTTTCAGTAATTGAAATAGCAACCGAGGAAAGCAGCAAGTTTTTCGACGCGTTGGTAACGCTTCTGAATTAGTTTGAATTTATTGCGAGACTATTCAACATCTTACAAGTTAGTTGGGTCATTTCCTAAATACGTCTCCATTTGGCACAATAGTAATTAGAGGAACTTAACTAATTATTACACCCTTAATTTTCCAGTTGACCAGATGTGTTCAATGCAGCTTCGGAGGAAGCTGACCTCTGACGAGACAGCTGGCAACAGGTTCAGTTCTTCCAACCCAGCTGTTCTCGTTTCAGGTCATGCAAACTAATGGCGATTCTAGAAAGCACACCACATGAGGCAAGGTTAACTCTTATGCCATGCCACAGACGTAGCAAGGGTTGCCCCAAAATGTGGACAATGCCACATACCTTGCTTCCCCGCCTGGAAGACCCAATTTCTCAGAAATGAAGGCCTGGAATGAGTGGACGTAACCTGGATTTTTATCCGCGCTGAACACGTTTATCGACCAGATTTGGAGAATGGCACAAGGAGAAGCACTCCCATTACGATATATCCGAGTGCCAGGGTGTAACGCTACAGTTACTGTCTAAGAAATAAACGATTTCAATATTATCAATATATCAAATAAATATGTGCTTCGAGTAAATTTAATATTGAATTTATATTTGTATTAAACATGATACACTGATAGTCAAACAATGTTTAGGAGAATTTTGATCATGCCATCAGGCTGATATGTAATATTAAAATGTGCCTTAACCCAGAAAAATATATTACAGCATGGTCAAATGTACTGCATGCAGGGTTCCGAAAGCTTTTGTAACAAAATCCCCTGACCTTTGGTTCCCCCCTTGATCAGAATTATCATGAACCTGCTCATGAATATATTCCTAAATGATTTTTAATGGTCATTGATTGGGAGATATAATAAACGAATTCACACAACATTAAAGCTTCTAGGAATTCACTCTTAATTTTGATTTTTAATTAGGAGTATACAGATGCTCTGGATTTATTTGGCAAATTTAGGCATTGCCATAACAAAGTCAAATAGAAGGTACCCACCTGCCCCCATTAGATTTCTTTTATTGAGCACATGGAAATTCACCTGAAAACTACATTTTTGTATTCGAAATACGAAATGCATGTACCTGCTGGATTGAAATTTCAAGTAATTAAAGGTTAGAAAATCCTCTGACTTTCCCAGGTTCTGTGGGAACCTTGTGCATGGGAAGGAGCAGCAAGATAAGGAAGAGTTTCTGAAAAAAGATTTCCTCAAAATGCTTCCACATTTCTAGCTAGGAAACATGTTTGAGAAAACACTTGAAGAAACTTTGAGGAATCTGTTTTCAGAAACCATGTTTCTAGGTCTCTTGGGTGTTGGTAAGGCTGTTTGAGCCAGATCACTAATTATATGTCCAAACTGCAGTTACTATGATATTTCTTCCTGGCAAATGTTATGTAACAAATTTTTATTAGTTATGTAACAAGCTATTATTGTTTGCTTTACGAACGATATCACCCTCCATGATGATATAATCCCTTCTCTGTACCTCTGGCAACGTTTACATGAGCTCAAGGTTTACATTGAAAATTTTTCGAGATACATGCTCACCTCAATCGGCTTGCTCAACACTCTGGCAATTTCCTCGGCCAATTCCAATTCAAAATTCTCAGGCAAATGTTTGCTGGGCAGGTTGGTGGTGAACGTGCAAAGTGGCATGTTTTCTTCTCAGTTGAAAATATCCAAATGAAGCCTGAGGGGTGATAATGGCCAGACCTCTGTTCGACCTCAATCAATTAATTAATGGCATGATGAATTCGGACTACTTCCTGAGCTTCCAGGGTTCAAGGAAATCCCAGGATCAAGGTTTAATCACCCAATACGGGGATCAACGATTGAACCCACAAGATGCCCACGCCTATTCATTATTCCATTCCGAAATAATCGTGAGATGTCGCTACACGAAGTCAGATTAAAAGACTGAATAGCGGACGACGCAATTAGATCAGCTGATTTGTAATACAGAGTGTCCCGTAAATTCACTGCATTTTCAAATGTACAGCATGGGCAAATGCTATGGCATGGGTACCCAATTTTTAAAACATTATACAGCTATGCAGAATACAAATTTTTGTTATTGAAAATAATAGCCGAATAAATTCCACTTATGTTTTACGTTTACTGACAAGGTAATGACAACTCATGGAAACGTGGAGAGAAATATGAGAAAGGGCATTGGAGCAACGAAAAAATTTTTTTTTTAAATATTCTCATCAAGTAGCTAAAAATACTGCAGCTGGTAATTGTTAAAACATTGTTTCCAGCCTTTCTTCCATTGTTAGATGCACACGTATTCCATGGTCAATCGAATTAAATAATTTTATGATTATTCTTATCATTATCTTCAACAACAAAAAATTCTTATGGGTTTCCTGTTGTAGTGGCCTATTTTAATTAAACATGTAGGCAGTCAAGCAGTACAGAGGTAGAAGTATTTAGCAAAAGAGGAGAAAATATAGGAAGAATTTTGGAATGTTTTCTAAAAAAATCATTAAAATTACTGCGGTTTAGAGCATTTTAATTGCTCAAAGGCATGTGGTCGATTGGTATACAATTTTTCACATTTCTACTCTTGCAAATAGCTAACTTTTTTTTGAAAATTTTCACTAAACTTCCAGATGGCGACCTACGTATGTCTTAGAATGACAGACTTTTGCCATTATACAAAAAATTTTGTATAATGGCAAAAGTCTAGATATTAATTTAGGCGCACCACAGGCGAAATTGTTAGAAAAATTGCCATATTTTTCTTTACCATGGTAGTTTGCAAAAATACAGGAAATATAGGAAACACTTGATAGCCTGAACATGCTTTTTTTAGCACAGAAGATAACAAAATTTATCACAATTCATGCATTATTCCCCATCATAGGCAATGAAAATGACTCATTTATTTGTGTCGTTTCCATTTTATGAAAAATAATGCCATAGTAAAATGTATATTAACCAAACGTTCCAAAGTATGATGGAAGCTCTATATCAAGGAGTGGGGTTACCAACTTGATTTGAACAAGAAGCACTCGTGTTGTTATTACTTGAGCCGCTTTGACTTAGATGTTTCACGATGTCCACCCAATCCCAGCCACGTGGTCGCTCTCCTTGAGCATCGAGGCGATCAAACATCTTACGTTTTTGTGCTTTCGTTAACTGTACTTTCTTTTCTTTAACTGAAGATGCGACCTAGAATTAAAATATATTATAGGTCACCAATAAAACATCGCCACTTGTAGTGTAAATTAGAATGAGGTTATCTTAAACTTTACCTGACTGTTAATGTCTGTATTATCAAAAGCTGTGATAACTTCATTGATCAGCGGGTGCTCCGGCTGCTCCCTCATTAAACTATCTGCATTTTCCTTTGCCCACTCAAACAGTGTATATGTCATGGCAAAGCCTAAATTTTCCTCAGCCTTCAAAAATATCACAAATTTAAGATTAAAAGTATAAACTACACTTCTCATTTCTACATCTCAAATCTAAATGATCAGTTACCTCATTTAACAACTGCTGAACAACATGGCCTTTCACTTCTTTTAATCTGATCACAAAAAACGCAATGTTATGGGTTTAGCCAAACGAAAAACTTCCTATAACGAACCAGCAAAATTACCAATGCTTACATATGTTTGTTGTAAAATGTATCCATATTCACTTCTGGCTTGCCCAAGGGGTACTCGTCACCCCAATTAATTTCAAGTAAAAATGATTTGTTGTCACCATTCTCGCCGATCTAAAGGAAACAGGAAAATATCGAATAAGCCTGACACCATCCAATATGAAACAAAGACAGAAATCATCCAAAATCGAATGATTCACAAAAATAAACAAATGCAGGGTTTCCACTCAAATTCTCAATTCGATTTCCCTGGCAACTTGTTAGTAATTTCCCACATATTTTACATGAGATTTTCACAAAAAATAAGAAGCTCGATGGATTTTATCCCAACTATTATACAAGGTACGTGACTGAACAATTGGCTGATGCAAATGCTATAAAAACCACCTGATGATGGAATTGCATTAGAAAAAAATCCGTTCCCATGAGAGGCATTCAAAATCTATTTCAAATCCCTAAGCTTGCCCACTCACCTTATATTGGAACGTTGCTTCATTAACCATTTTAAAGCAATCATCACCTTCGTAAATCGATTTTAAAACTTCAATCTCTTCCTAAATAGGAAAAGAGTGTGCATGAACAATCATTGAGAACAATTCGAAATAGATTCCATTCCAAACTTGAGAATTCTAACCTGCTGCAATTCTTTACAACTCATTTCGGTGATTTTCTGTATATATATATAAGCTATGCACCAACGATGTTATAAAACTAATAATATATTAATACTATACAATAAATTGGGGGAAAAACGTGGAATTCATTACATTTCGGCAAACTCAAAAGAGTTGAAGGCTAGCAGATGATGCAAATGAAATTCGAAAAATCTGGCTAGAAGTTAAAGCGTCGTTGGATAGCTGATGGATTTCGAACAACGCTTCGCTATCGGGTCCGATATTTTCAGTAAACTAATGAGATTTACGAATTGGATTTTAGGCATTATTGCACCGAAGCCATCGTAAGAGGTAAGAGCTTCGTTCTGCCAAAATTTACAAAACTTAAGATAAATTCGGCGCCAACCAAAGCCATGGGCCCAAACTGTAAACTTTTGGTTCATTTCAGGGGTCGTCCATATAGAGCAAGACTTTACATTGTGTCTGTGCGAGGGCCGATCATTAAGGCTTTGACAGACATTCAGGAAGTTGTGCCAAGAGCTTAACAATGGATCCTAGCGAAGTCGAATTTTTAGCTGAGAAAGGCCCAGTGACCATAGTGCCAAACTTCACACAGGATCGCCTATACTTGATATCGGGAGACGTGGGACCTTTCGTGCCGAGCATTCCACTAGAAGTGCCCTTATGGCTGGCCATCAGCCTTCGGCAGCAGCAAAAGTGCCGCATGATAGCGCCATCATGGATGGACGTGGACAAGCTCGAAGAGAAAAAGCTGGAGGAAACTGAATCCAGTGTGTTCACACAGATGTCATGCGAGCACTACAAGGAAGTCTCGAACCTGATCCTTGGCAGCGGCATGGACGACGTGCCCAGAGCCGACGAGATACGAACACTGGTGAAGGACATTTGGGACTTGCGGATGGCAAAGTTGCGAAGCAGTATGGACGCCTTTGTCAACAGCGGCGAAACCCACGCTAGGCTAGACCACCTGACCGTCATGGAAATCAACACAGTGCGTCAATTCCTCACCAAGAGCTTGGAGAACCTCCATCGGTTAAGGAGGGTAAGGGAGATTTACTTTATTTCTCACTTAATTAACTCATTTTCCTAAGTAGGTACCATAGAACCTAATATCTTTGGGGCCGTTGCTGAATATTAGTTTAAAGAGGTTGGGGACAGTGGCCTACCACTTGGAAACTGTTTTTATTAGCCGTAAACATGGGGCCTGGAAAAGTAAGACAATCGCTTAGGACGTTTTCCCGAGTTCAGTTTTCGAGTTTTCCCGCTTTACAAACTTCAGCATTAGTTTGAAAAGTTATGGAATCAATAAAAACCTATGCAAAAATTATTCAATATCAGGTTAACTCGGTCCCCCGTTATCAAAATTACTTGCCTTTTCTAAACGTTTGATTGCTTTCAGGTTGTTGCTGGTAGAAATATTTCATCTCAAGAGTGACGTACATGTAGATAATGAAGGTCAATCGCAATCCGACACAATTACCATACAGCATTCTTCATTATTGCGACGTCTATCTTCTGTCATTCACTTTTATTTACATGTAACTTTTGCCCAACTGCAAACTAATAAAGTGAGCTTATAAACGTATGTACAAAACTCATTCAATAAAATTTAATGGTTACAGTGTAAAAGTACAAAAATGGTTGTCTGTGGATAGGCGACAAGTGTTGATTCATGGATTAGACGTATGTGTAATGTGTCAAAATTCGTAAGTCAAAAATGATAAATTCTGACCCTGAGAGACTAATTAGCAAGGACAGATACTAAACTACGGTACGCTTGTAAAAGTCAATGAAATACGGTGAATTATGGTTGGTTGCATGTGTACCCATAACATAGCGATTCGTACATAAAATATATTAATAATTGGACTAGCGAAAAACGGTTTGGGCAAAAGGTACTGAGCGTCACTATGGTTAATAGGTAAATAGTGAAATCTTGTAATCGCATCAAATCAAGTAAATCTCGAAAGTCAGCTAAATTCAAATTTAAAAAGATTTTGTAAGCAGACAGATCAGTGTTGTCACATCAGACAGTAGTTTTAGAGACCAATGCCTTTGCTAGAAGAAACAGTGTGCTGAAACATACATAATAGGTTTTATTGGGATTTTCAGTTTTTGATGCCAGTTTCACAGGGTTCGACTCAACACCCCTTGCCGTTGATAACCATATTTTCCTCATAAGATATACCATGTATTATATGTATGAAGTTTTATGACTGCGTGTTTTTCATATGTACAACTAACCAAACATGACGTCTAACGATAACAATAGAGAAGGGGTTTATGTGGTTTGCTTGTGTGTCAATTTGAGGAGCAAGTCATGAGATGGACGATGTAACGAGTACAATACGCACGATGTACTTTTCCATCATCTTAATTCCTAAGTAGTGCATAGGGCCTACCGGTATTTTTGTCAGGCTTCTCTTCTCACAAATGCCTCTGCAGAAATTATTCTGTAATCTTATGTACAAATCAGCTGGAAACGTGAACGTTATCATTCCATCAGACGGCGATGATCTTGCTGGGATCCACCCTGACCCTGATGAAGAGCGTGTCGTCCTTGACATAGTGCCGCTTCTTGAGCATCTCGTGGGGCACAAACTTGGGGAAGCCAAATCCGAGGGAGTCGGGGTCGCGGCTCGGTCTCTGAAAGTTCTTCCAGGCCGGATCTGGCACGAAGCTCTCCACAATGTTGCACGCTTTGTCAGGGTTCGTGCTCTGATCGTAGAGGCTGAATGAGACGGTGTGGGCAAAGGGCCACTGCAAGAGGGCATCATAGTCGCCCGGCAGCAGCTTGATGTAAATGGAGAGGTATGTGCCCTCGCCAGCACCGTTGCCATTCAGGAAGAGGGTGGCCATGAGTTTATAACCGTACTGACTAGTGTAGAAAGGGGCGCTGCACAGTTCGTAGCCCTCCTTGCTCTTGGCCTCTGTCATCTTGCTGGTGTACTCAGAGATCTTCCACAACAGGGTGCCATTGTAACTGGTGGTCAGGCTCTGCAGTGCACCTTTCAACGACGTGATCTGGTGCTGTTGCTTGGTCACAAGGCCACACGTTAGGGCAAGATGCTGCTTTGTGTTCTCTTCCATGTGGTTGTCTAAGGCAAAACGTGGCCCCTGGAAGCAAAATAAAATTTTTAATGTTACTAAAGCCAATCAATACTCTAAAGCTATAGCAGGCACTTGAAAACAATAAAACTGGGACTGCATACGCAATGATCATTATCTTGAGAATATATTATTGCGACATTTCAGGGTTCTCAAAGCTTTAGTAACATAATATCTCCTGAATTTCCCAGATTTCCCAAGTACAAATTTTTATTTCTCCCAGAACTCTAGTTTTTCCATCGAACAAAACAAAGTAAAGTGAACCGGCCCTTTAGTAAAAATAACGTTTTTAAATCAGTCCGGCCATTGAATAGGACAATAATTCTTGAATTTGCATAACAAAGGAACTCGCACAACATGTATCGATGCACTTTCTTAATTCGTATTTTTCATTAGGAATAATTAGATGCTCGGATTTGTTTTAATTTGGCAAATTTCGATATTGTCATAATGAAGCCAAATGGAAAGAGCCAATCCGCCATATTGGGATTTCTGTTTTCTTTTCATTGTGCAACGGGCAAAATTCGCCTAAAAATCGTGGTACACGCCATAATCGATTAATGAAATCCCTTCTAAATTGAAATTATAATGAAGCGTTAGGAAATCCCCTGACTTTTGAGATATTTTCGCAATTCCCCTGGCTTTCCCAGGTTTCTCACATTGTCAGTCAGTTACAAATCACCAGACTTTCTCAGGTTTTCCAGGGTCTGTGGAAACTGACATTTGTTCAAAAGAAACAGGAATAATGCATATGATAGTAGTTATCGTAGAGATAACAGCTTCCAAGTAATATTTTCGTTATGTGCATTTCACATAAACCCAAACTCATGAAAATAATTCCAATTTCTAAGATTTACCTTGAAAGTGCATCCCATCTCCTTAAAGGAGCAAGGAAGCACGATAGAAGGGCACTGGTCCTTCAGGTGGCCCTCTATCTCCTCCCGAGGAATTTTGGCAGGATCACAACGGTTAGGGCACGGAACGAGGTAGCGAGGGCATTTTATATGGTGAGCCTGGAAAGTCGATTAACAAGGTGTCGTTTACGAATTTGCACAATATTAAATATCAGCACTTTCTGTTACTACCAGACGACCTATTATCTTACCTGCATGGTGTCGAAAACAAATTCTTTTTGGCAGTATCTGCAAGCAGCAAGGCGTTTGGGGCATTCAGCCAGTCGGTGGTTGCTCATGAACCTTCGTTGCAGTTTCGAGCCGCATTTATTTTCGCAGTATATTGGTTCATACTGACAACTGCCTGCATGGCCCTGAAACCCAAAATGTTCAAAGAATTAAAATAAGGTCTTTGGATTCCCAGGAAGGTTTGTCATTTACGACCTGATCAGGTTAGTTTGCCCGAATTTAGCACATCGACAGTGCTTGTAACAAACTGAAAAAGCATGATAACGCACCTCGAGCATTTCACCCAAGAACTCTTTGCTGCAAAACTCGCACTTGGTGCGCCTCTTGGGGCAGGTGTACTTGAGGTGGTCCTCCATGAGTACCCGGGGAATCATGGCGGCACACTGGCTTCGGCATGGGATGGCATCGTACTTGCAAGTGTTTAGATGCGCCTTCAGTTTGCGCAGCTCGTCCATCCACTTGCAGCCTTCGCGATGATGGATGCAGTACACAACGGAACCCATGATGCTCTTCTCAGCGTCCGGATCTGGATAGATCTGAAAAAGGAAAATGTGATTATTTTTAGAAGATAAAAAGGAAGAACCAAAATTGGACCACCTCCGAGGATACACTATTGACAATCCCCAGCTGCTTGTGTGCATACTGCTTTGTAGCCATTGGGAGGTGCACGCTTGTATGACAAACACGATCTTGTGAGTCTTACTAAATGAAATCATTGACATTTCAACATAAGATGTGAATCTACGCAATATTCAAAATGGACTTTGCATCTTTGCTAGAACTTTGCTTTAATGCCAAGCATGATAATTCACTTGTGAATATAATGTCTAACGTAAAATAATTTATAAAACAACGTCAGGAGACTCCTTTTATGAGATCAATAAGGCACATTGAATCATCACAAAGGGTGTGTAGGCTACTTTATGTGGCATTGGCAAATTCCATGACTTGTGGATTTTTTCATAAGGATAATTTTTAAATTCAAATTTGGGGAAAACTTCATCATTTTTTAAATACAAATTCGGGTTATAATCATCATTTTTAAATACAAATGTGGGTTATAATCATCATTTTTAAATACAAATTTGGGTTATAATCATCATTTTTAAATACAAATTTGGGTTATAATCATCATTTTTTTAAATACAAATTTGGGTTATAACCATCATTTTTTAAATACAAATTTGGGTTAAAATCCCCAATTTTTTAAAAAGAAATTTGGTTTAAAATCCATTAATGCCTATCAGAATATGGAGCCGTTCAAGTTAAACGTGTGACCATGTTAAGAAAGTTAACCCCTGCATCGCAAACTAATTCATTATCATCAAATTAAGTGGACGAAACGGTCAAAGGTGGTTTAGAAGACTCCCAGGAGGTTCCCAGAAACGTGGTAACTGGGGGAAATTAGCAAGTTGCGGGTCACGACCCCGCTACTTGTCAACGAGGGGAGATATCCCAACGTCCACGTGCTGGTGACCAGTTCAAATTAGCCATCGATTGATGACCCGCATCGTCAGCTAACCCCTCTTAAACAAAAGGCGTCTGTTAAATTAGAACCCAGATCCTAATTTACTTCCCCGCAACTAATGGGTCAGAGTTCAATCGCGAGGCCAGACTAACAAAAAATAATGAGACGGATGTGAGAGAATTAAGACCCTCTAGGGGACCCAAGCTGCAGGGGAGGGTCAAGGGTCATCTTATACACACGTGTGCGCTTTCCCAGATAAGCACGAGGGGGTAAGGATAGACTCAGGGGGGAAGATAAGAGGGAAACACGAGATGGGCCGCCATATTCAGTAGCCAAAATGCAGAGAAACAGGGCATCTCTTGGAACAAATATTTGCAAATACCAGTGAGAGGGTCGACCCCCTGCACCCAAAAATGTCGCACGTGGACCCAGTTTGTTATTGCTATCTTGTTTTCCACGTCCTGAAATCCCTCGGTTTATTTCGTCGTGTTTACCTTGTATCAATTATAGCTTTCCCTTCTTCCATGCATCATGTAAACTGCCTGATCATTAATACACACTGTAGTTCATGATATCCGCTGTGAAGGTGGCAGCAAATTTCAAGTTTTCAAATTTAGGGCTTTTTTTAGGACATTCGGAGGGAAATTAAAGGTTAATTTTTTAGATTTTTTTAAACAGAAGAATTTTTAGAACGTAATATTTTAAGCATTATTCATCTTTATGTTACAAAACAATATTAAAAGAACAAAAGGAGTCAAAATGCATCTGTACCAATTGAGCTAAAGGATGTCAAAATTTAGTACGGGAAGTCTGACAACATAACGTACAGGGAGTTTTAGGAATTTTTTAGGACATTAAGGACTTGTTTGGCACCCTGTACTGTGCATCCATCATAACTTTTTTCCTATCTGTACTGTTCTACCATCAAAAGTTTTTTTTTACAATCTGTCAGATGTAAAAGCTAAATGAGCACAGAAAATATAGATTTCAAAATAGGATCTGGCATACAGCATGGCTTAAAACGCACCGAAAAATGATTAATAATGACTGGGCAGGAGAAAAAATAGACGAAAAAAAACTTAAAACCATCACTTTTCGTTTCTCATATTTTGTCAGGACGTTCACGTTCGAGCTTAGGTCCAAAAAGTCGTAATCCAAGCCTAATTGTAATTTGTAACAACAAATTAAGGCTCACTTCACGACTTATTTCAGTTTCCAAAGTCTAATAACAATGATAAAAACGCTGATTCCTCAAGGCGACCTTCGACCCCGTGAAATTGGGGAAAATCGAAGCAGATCAACACACTCGATACTTGATTTCACCAAATAAACACCGGAAAACTCCCTGCGCGATGCAACGAAAGATTTACGGAAGAAACTTTTAAGGACCTGGGGGAAGAAGCACTTGAGCGCCACGGCTGTTGAAAGATGAACGTCTTCCGGTATTGATAAAGGCGTGGATATCCAGACCCTGCTAATCTTGCGGATCAACAGCAACTTAACTAGCATTTATGGGGCGTGCTGTTGCGTTAGTAAATGTTTCAGCATAGAATCCAATGTTCACTAAAACATGTTTAGGCCTACTTGATAGAAATGTGCAAATGTTTTGAGGAAATCTATTTTCAGAAACAATGTTTCTAGGAAACGTTTTAGCCCTGACGGTTCAGCCTTGTCCAAACCTACATGTAGAAAACGTCTACTACAGGGTGTCTCCTGAATCATGATTTCATTTTTCCAGGATTTTTCAGTACACATTCATTTTTTTTTCAAACATATTTCTAGGAAAACTTTAGAAAAAAAAACTATCACAAATGTTGGATATTAGCTTGATAGTAAAAATCAAGAGAACGCCGTAGGCGAAATTTTTAAAGTGCTAGCTGGAAGGGTATTTTTCACAAAAATAAATTAAGAATTTCCAGTATCGAGATAGTTACAGTATGCATGTATTTCCAGTATAAAAAACTCCAGTATATTTCCAGGTTCTCCAGCCCAGACTGCTGCCCAGTAGACACTGTCCTAAAGACATGGTTTCTGAAAACAGATTTCGTCAAAATCTTTTCACGTTTCTATCAAGGAAACATGTTTTTGGACAAATTGGAGAAAGGTCTCAAATGTTTCCGTGCTAGAAATGCGGAAACTCTGAGGAATATGTTTTTAGGGAATGTTTCCTAGGCGTGGACAACGGCTTTCCAGAACAGCCAAAACGTAGTATAAAATAAAATGTTACATGATAATAACATGGCGATAACATGAAGAATTCAACTTCTTCACCGGCTAAATGAGAATATATTGATGGATCACACCTCATTATATCACATGTCATGTTCTAGCTGACCATAGGGTACTGAGCTGAGCTGAGATAACCGAACCACACATTGAAGGACAGAGCTGTCATGCTATCCATGTTTAGACTAAGGCAGCATAATGCCCTCATCAAGTCAGACATTAGACAAGCACACGACATTAAGATATTTTCGTCTCACAAAACTACTTACACTGGACTCGTAGACAGCCACTGGCCTAGCATTGCGTCGATGGCAGGGATAGCTCAGAGGCCGGTTCCAAACACTCAGATTCCGTCCCATTTCAAACGGCGATTGCAATGTCATGAAAGACAGTTAAAAAGTTATTCCCGACGGCGATCGCACTAAATTCGAAAGATTCCGTTGCACTAAAAAATGGAAGTTCGAATCGAAATTTCCAAAAGAAAATCGAACGCCTTCACGCGCGATCTCGTTCCACACGAGACTAATTTAAAAAAAATTCGAAATTCTGAAAAATACGACAGGAACGTCTCATCGGGACGATGGTTACAACGATAATGAAATCAGAAGTTCAGATTTCAGAACGAATGGCAGTGTGGCACCGACCGCGAAAATAATTGGACGGTGCATGGATGAGAAAGAAGAGCAGAAGAGTGGCGGAGGAAAAACGAAACCACACAGATGGCCTTTATCTCTAGAAATGGGCCAATGGTAGGGCATATCAGCAGCCTCTAGGGGGTAGGGGGTTGGGGGTAGAAGCTGCACCGACAAAAAATCCGGTAGAGACTGAGCCGGATTTACCCTCCGAAGTCCGAAATAAAACGCAGCTAGCAAGAAAAAAGACGCATTAAAAGAGTTGAACGGATGTTAAAATAACTTGTCAGAATTAAAGGTCGAAGCGGCCACGGTACGTACTCAGCTGTATTAAGCGTAATACTGAAATATCGTCTTTAGCTGGAAATCAGCGGCGACATATTTAAGCTGAGATTAGAAACACCTGCGTGGGAATTTTTTATGATGTGTGATTTGGTGTGCTGACAAATTCAGCACGGTCAACGTTTCAAGTGGAATGTTTTGGTAGGAACGTTCCAAGCACAGAATAATTTCACTAATATCGAGAGAAATCAAGTTACATCTACAATACTCTACTGTCTAAAGCCTCGTTCAGACAGGACGTTTCAAACGAGATTACTCACCGAAACTCGTTTGGAATTTGCAGTCTGTACTCT
>JAQGAF010003336.1:0-18067 GCA_034687865.1 Kryphioiulus occultus
CCCAGCGCATATCATCCGTGATGGTGATCCCCAAGTATTTCACACTCGAAACGACTTTTAAAGGGACACCATCCAGACTGTAGTCTGGTATGATTCTCGCCCTTTTACGGGAGATCCTCATAACCAAACACTTCGACATTGTTGATGTGAAAAAAGCACATTTGTGGGCAATACATGCAGGTGGCCCGAATTTTTTTGCTCGTAAGTGTACATTATGAATTCTTAAGCTCAAATGTCCATTTGAGAGTAAAGCTTCTTGAGAGTTGCAGCTTACGAGTGAACACGGGACGAATACTTTAAGGGCCGATGTCATGAACGCGTTTTGAAATTACTCTCGGTGGTTACTATTGCTCTCATCTCTCAAATAGCCACCGAGCTTTGTTTTACGTCACCATTTCAGTGTTTAAAAGTTCAGTTATTTATCACCGCATCCTGCAACGACCCGATCTTGTCCTTTGGGTTTAAACTTGTCATTTGGGTTCTTGCATTTCCGATACTCGTTGGTTGGCCGGACCAGTTTTTACCTAGACTTGGAAATGTGTTTCTTCAGGTCTTTCATGTAGTCTTTGACCGTAGCGTCGATGTGGTTGTAAGCCGTGGATGTCCTCCTGTGCTCTTGCTCGCTGAGGGTGCGTTCGCGCTCGGCTTCGTTCACCTGAAAGCAAAGCCGCAACGGTCAGTCTCGAGACATTGTCGAGCTCGATAATTTCAGGGTTCCCACTCAAATTCTCAAAAAGATTTCCCTGATTTTCTCTTACATTCCCTGACAACATTCCTGAAAACTTTTCAGGAATTTCCCTGACACTTTACCCCAAATTTGACACAATATTAGACCAAAAATTATTACATTTATATCACAAGTAATGAATTTGTATAATTAGTAGAGAAATTAATAGTGAAGTAAATATAACAGTTTATGGAAGGTGTTCGCCAACATTTGCTCGCCGACAGTTGTTCGCATAAGTCTATTGCTTACTTCACCTAACCTAACCTAACCTATACATACCTAACTTACCGGTATACATAACTTAACTTATGCGATCAACTGTCGGCGAAACAACGTTCCGCGATTGATTGTTGATCAACTTTCCGGATACCAAATATAACTGGTAATTTTTGTGAAAAATACGCATTTTTAAACAATGCAATACTGTATTTCTGTGGACTTTAGAAATGTTTTTAAATAGTAATACTACCGGAAACGCCGTAAGCCAATTTTTTTTAAAAAAAAATTTTAAATAATAGCTTTGTCTATATGTTGTTCATACAAAAATTTGTTTAGCAATAATAACGATTTAGGACCACGAAAGGCAACATTTTTAGAAACAAAATATTGAGAAATAATAATTAAGGGGATGCAGTGGCAACTTTTTTTTTAAAAAAATCTATTCATAAATATGCTAAAAATTTGGGAAATTTTTGCAACAAAAGTTTCTAATGATCAATGTTAATTTTTTTCAAACTGCTTTTAAAAAATAGTAAACTAACTCAATTTCCCTGACGTTCCGTGACAACTTTTCAGCAATTTCCCTGCATTTTATACAAAATTCGATACAATATTAGGCCAAAAAAATAGTACATTTATATTCAAAGTAATGGTTTTGTATAATTAGTAGCGAAATTAATAGTGAAGTAAATATAACTGGTAATTTTTGTGAAAAATACACATTTTTCAACAACGCAGTACTGTATTTCTGCGGACTTTAGAAATTTTGTTACATATTAACACTACCGGAGACGCTGTAGGCGAATATTAAAAAAAAACTAGGTTTTAAATAATAGGTCTACATGTTGCCGTACAAAAATTTGTTTAGCAATAGTAACGATTTAGGATCACGAAAGGCGACATTATTAGAAACGAAATATTGAGAAATAGTAATTAAGGGAATGCAGTAGCATTTTTTTAAAATTTTATTCATAAATATGCTAAGAATTTAGGCATGACACAGGAGAAATGTTTAACAAAAAAATAAATTCTAATGATGAATGTTAGTTTTTTTCAAATTGCTTTTAAAAAATAGTAAACTATCTCAATTTCCTTGACATTCCTTGACATTTTCACGAATTTTGACGAATTTCCTGACTTTCCAGAAGGTGGGAACCCTGAATTTACCCATTCCAGTCTCACCCTGATAGTTGCGTGGTTCAGCATTTCTTGCCACGCTGGGTCGAACGTCCTTCCCTCCTTCTGAAGTCCTTCTTCGGCCAAAAACACCATTTCCTTGGCTGCGGCGTGAGCACTGTTGGCCCGTTCAAAACGAAGCGCTGCCTTTTGGGTCTCCGTGTGGGCCTGAGAAAAGCACGGGAAATTTGTTCACAAGCGGCAACTTATTCAAGGGTCTAAGACGAGCAAAAATGCAAATTCACTCACTTCCTTGGCTTTCATTCTGGCGTCGTAATACGGTCTCGCTTTCTCCACTGAACCACCGATCTTTTTGGCAACAGCGTTAATTCTCTGGGATGAGTCGCTGAGCAGCTGACGAAATGCGGCTCTGGCATCCTGAAACACAAACATGTTTTGGTTCGTGAGTTTTCGGTCCTAAAATTTCTGTTTTTCCCATGATTTTTCTATATTACGTGCAAAAATACAGTTGTACTCTGATTGAGATGATTCTCCCCGTGTCAAATTTTGAATGATTTCCATATTAATAATTTAAATAACGCGACAAATATAAAAAATGACCTCGCTAAAAGATTTCTTATTTCATAGAAATAAGTATTGTTCCGGTTTTTAATTTACTCAAAAGGTCAAGGCGTGAAATAGAATAATTAAAAATTGATCGAAACAAACAGAAATAAGAACTATCTTGCTATTGTTAACTCTTGCGGAGGTAGTTTTTATATTTGTTATTTTATTTCAATTACCAATATGAAAATAATTGAGGATTTTACATGGGAGTATCGAGTCAATCAATTTTTATTTCATTTTTGAATCCTGACTATATTTGCTATTCATTTTAAAACATTATTTAATGCTTGAATAATTTTCAAGAACTTGAGGTATTTTTCAAGTATTGAAATTAAATTTGCTATACATTTTTTAAACAAATAAATGTGATTTTAATGTGAAAATCATTCAAGTATTGAATCCTCATTATTTTGTAAATATTATTCACTACTAGAATAATTTTCAAGTATTGGAAATATTTTTCAAGTATTGAATAATTATATTTGCTATACATTTTTTAAACAAATAAATGTGATTTTAATGTGAAAATCAATCAAGTATTGAATAACTATATTTGCTATACATTTTGTAAACATTATTCACTAGTTGAATAATTTTCAAGTATTGGAAGTATTTTTCAAGTATTGAATAATTAAATTTGCTATACATTTTTAAACAAATAAATGTGATTTTAATGTGATAAATTATTCAAGAATTGAATAATTGTTTGAAGTTTTTTTTTTCAAGTATTGCATAATTTGCCCATTAAAAATCACATTTATTTGTTTAAAAAATGTATAGCGAATATAATCAGGATTCATAAATGAAATTAAAATTGATTCTTCCATGTAAAATCAGCAATTATTTTCATATTGATAATTTAAATAAGATTACAAATATAAACATTGCCTCTGCAAGAGATGACAACAGCAAGAAAGATCTTATTTCTGTTTGTTTCGATCAATTTTTAATTTTTGTTTTTTGAATAACAAACATGTTCCAACATAATTGGCACGTGTTTATTTTCTCGGTCACAACCCGGAGCGGGTCAACAATTTTGTCACTGGTCATAGCCTCGGCATATTAATTGTGAGTTAAAACACACCAAATGATTTAAAGCTAAATAACAAAATATGATACGCGATCCATCATTTTTGACCTAATAGTGAGAGATGCAGCAGACTGCCCGAGAACAACCGAGATAGCCCAACTGACTTTTTGACGATTAACATTCATTTCTGGGCTATTTTGATTCACGCGGATGTTGTTCACTCACGTCCAGCTCCACTTCCAGCTTGTTAATGTCATCGGTGGCATTGTTTAATCTCTCCAATTCCTCCTGTTGATCACAGAAAACACAATTTAGTACATTTTAATTATTGCCAAAGAACTTAACATTATCATCACGTTACTTCACAGTGATTAAAATTTATAATAAATGGCTGACGTTAAATTTCAACTCAGTACCCTACTCCCAGAATACTGTTTGGGGTGAACCACCTTTTACCACGTGTTTATACAACCACTTGAACACAACGTGGTATATTCTCTACGAATAAAATTTCACAATTTTGGAGATATACACCGGAGGATGGAAAAAGCACTGGTTATAATGGAAAAACATTGGCTGATAAATAAAAATTGACCAGTTTAATGTTTACAGTTTCCTACATTGTGCAGAGTTCAAAAATGTTGCACGTAGGAATGATTCATACATTGTAAGTCGTGTACAACTTATAATTTCTTATTGTAAATGTTGCAAGATCCAATTGAGAATATTTGTCGTAGATCAACTGAATCTGTACAAGTTATGATTTGATCAAATTTTATAAATTTGAAACTTTGGAGATTCGAGAGAAGACGTTATTTTTCTACACAAACTGCACTACACGTAATTGTTAGTCGTGCACAACTTATAATTTCTTATTGTAAACATTGTAAGATCCAATTGAGATTATAAGATCAACTGAATCTGTACAAGTTATGATTTCATCAAATTTTAAAAATTTTGGATTTTGGAAAAACATTGGAGATTGGAGAGAAAATATTCTTGTTTTCTACACAAACTGCACTAATTGTTAGTCGTGCGCAACTTGCAATTTCTTATTGCAAATGCTGTAAGATCCAATTGAGATTATAAAATCAACTGAATCTGTACAAGTTAAATGTATGTTTGATCAAATTTTAAAATTTGAAACATTGAAGATTCGAGAGAATATTTTTGTACACAAAAGAGTATATGTTTTCCGCAAATATATTCTCCTACACAAATGCACTAAGTGAATATATATATTACAGGTTTTTGCTATAGGGTAGGGTGTGGTCAGTATTCCTATAAGATATGGGTGTGGCAATGAATGAATGACTATAGTTTGATTTTCATGAAATATTACGTAACAGCTTGAGCTACCAGTTTTTTAGTTGGCCTTTGGTCATCCCAGCCAGCATTGCCCTAATTGGCCCGGGGCACACAATTGGCCATGAGCTCCTGGCTGCTGTTTTGCATAATTACAAATTGCTGACCATTGGGGTGAGTGTACTACTGACCAGTAGGCCTACTTGTTACTGACCTGCACTCTAGGATCTATGGAATCGTCTTCTTGACTGTCTAAATCGCCGAAATCGGAAAATTCGGCGGCATTTACCGACGAGTATTGGTTGCCGGCCGCCTGAAGCCACATTTCTGCGCCTCGGATGACGTCGCTGGCATTTGATTGATTTTTATCGAGATTTTAATCAAAAAATCAATGCCTGAAATTTCTATCGCCAGTATTCCACATCACAGAACGGCGGCCATTTTGGGGTTGGATGGGGAATCTTTGGACGTCACCAGACGGCGCTCGAACCATGCAGGCGCCCATTGCAAATGCTGCATTTTGTTTTCGCTCGATATAATCAAAATTGAAATAAGATTTTTTTATACAATTACAATATTGTTACAATTAATAACGGGCACGAAACTCATTAAGAGATTGTAGGTGCCTTGTAACATCCAAACAAATGCAAACCATGCAAAATTACACAACAATTTTTAAGTCATTTAAGTCATATAAAAATCACATAAAAATCATATAAAAGTCATATAAGTCATATAAAAGTCATAAAAATCATATAAGTCTCATTAAGAGCTTATATGTGCCTTGTAACATGCAAATCATGCAAAATTACGCAACAATTTTTAAAAGTCATATAAAAATCATAAGCCATATAAAAGTCATAAAAATCATGTAAGTCATATAAAAGTCATATAAAAATCATATAAAAGCAATATAAAGGTAATAGCAAATAAGGCCATATCGTTTAAGTTGTTAGTATATAACACTTTAATTTTCTTTCAATTTCATCTATTTTCTTTATGGTTAGTAAGTATTCAGGCACTTGATTAAACAATGTTGGTACAATGAAACTTCTTAATTTCTTCCCATGGTTATGGTAGTTAATCTTAGTAAGTTTTGCTTTATTTTTTAGAATACAACTATATGTAGTACTAAAGTAATTATTGTAAATAGTTACATAATCTCTTAGCTGTTTGCTTTCAAACATTTTCAGTTCTTTAAAAAAAGTCTGTTGTGTCCAAGTTATTCACATTGTTAAAATAAGATTTTTTTTTATTTGAAAACAAAGGTTTTGCTAGGTTTTTGTATGTGTGGAACAAATTATTTTTGATTAATTTCTTCCAAATGTTTTACCAAATCGTAAATTTCAGTGAAAGTTGAAAAGAAAACTATAAGCAGAAAGACTTAAATGCCTAGAAATAAATCTAATACAAATCAGTTTTATTCTTATTTTATAAATTTAAGTTTTATTATTAAAAATATACGAATACAAAGTAAGTTTGCTTTATTTTTTAGAATACAATTATATTTAGTACTAATGTAATTATTGTAAATACACATAATCTCTTAGCTGTTCGATATCTATGATTTTTAGCTGTTTAAAAAAGGTCTGTTGTGTTCAATTAAGTTATTCACATTGTTAAATAAGATTTTTTTAACAGCAAACTCGAGTAATTGAATATGTGCGTTGATGGCAAAGCAAAGAGACTTAAACGCCTAGAAATAAAGCTACTGTAGTTCAAATAAAGTTACAAATACATTGTAAAACTACGCAACAATTTTTAAAAATCATATAAAAGTAATGGTAAATAAGGCCATATGGCTTAAGTTAGTATATAAAACTTTAATTTTCTTTCAAGTTCATCTTTTTTCTCTATGATTAGTAAATCATCAGACCATTGATTAAACGATGTTGGTTCAATGAAACTTCTTAACTTCTTCCCATGCTTATTTTTTATAAGTTTTTATGGAATGGCATATCGATATGTACATGTAGTTGATCTTAGTAAGTTTGCTTTATCTTTTAGCATACATTTATATTTGGTACTAAAGTAAGTATTATAAATAGTTACATAATCTCTCAGCTGTTTGGTATTTATGATTTTTTTTCTTTAAAAAAGTATGTTGTATTCAATTAAGTTAATCGCATTATTTAATATTTTTTTATTTAAAAGGAAACTCGGGTAATTCAAGATGTGTGTGGATGGCGCGTGTTTGTCGCTAGCTTTTTGTATATTTGGAAGAAATTCATTTTTTATTTTATTTTTATTTTTTTGGATTAATTTCTTCCAAATATTTTGCTATAAAAAAAATAAAAAAAAAGTACAACGGTCCATGTTGGCTGCGCCCCCCAGCGGCCAATTTCGTTTCGTCGCAATCGAACTTCAGACCCACTTCAGAACTGATGGCTTTTTGCGAGCAAACACCTCAGCTGTTTCTCGTAAAAAACATGAAAAATCGTGGAGACACAGCTACGCTGGCTTAATTACCAACCGAATTTCGCAAAACGCTGTCGCTTTTCGCCTTAATTTGTACCAGTCACCAACGAATCCAAATTCACTGCTGACAAGCTGGCGACCGCAGCGCCCCCTGGGGTACCGAGGTCAAAATCTGACTTCGTCAGTGGAAATTCAGTTTTCGGGGAGTAGCCTCGTTGGGCTGCTGCTTGTGCTACGATCTGGCGGTGAAGGCGATGGATACGCCGTTTTTTTAGCTGCTGGATTATAATCTGCTCCAGGTAAATATCGAAATTCGTATTCTCTTCTTACCCTCGGCTTTCCTAGGCCTCGAAATACGGCAAATACTTACATGTACTCTCTTCTCGGGATCCTGCTAAAGGTTCACCACCCGTTTGGGAATAATGAATTTGGCTACCTTTACCCTTGCCTCGCACTCCGATGGTCTGCTTTTAGCCGCTGGCCATCTGCAGCTTGTTTTTTTTTTCACTTTTTATTGCGCTTAGCTCGGCGAATTATTGTGCATTATCACCGTCGCATTTATTGCATTCGTCGGTAATTTGCCACGGGGAACAATGCCCGCCTTCCCGTGGAGAATCTGGCGATGTTTTTTTTTGCATTTACGACTACGATTATTTGCAGTCTGTACTGTTACCAACTTACCAACATGACTGTTACCCTGTACCTTGAACTCTGCTGACTGTCTCCTAGCTGTAATTGCTTCGTGCTTGTCCGAAAACTTGTCCAAAAAAAAGTGAAATCTGCTGGTTCGCACACCGACGACCTTCCTCTGAACGGTTTGTGTACCTTTCACGACGTAATCTTGAGAACTTGAGAGTTAGGACAATTTTGTACTGCAAAAGTCAACTTTTTATCCTTCCATTCTACAGAACGTACATTTAAACTTGAAAATATTATAAGCGTGTACATGTACTCGAACCTGTGAGCATTTGGTCGAATTGATGAGTTTTTTGATGCGCCTGGCGTTGATTTACATGTGTGTCAGCAGTTCTTCGTACTTCAATCACAATCCAATCCTGAAAGTTTAGATCCTGAACCAAATTTTGCGTTTTGGGAAAGAACTCGAGAAGAAAGTTCTGTAGAATGGAACGTTTGCTTTCCATTCTACGGAACGTATGTTTAAATTTGAAATTATCATGAGCCTACATTCGAACCTGTACATTGGCAATGCGTTTGGCGTTGTATTCATGTCATAGTTTTCGCACTGCATAATCCGTAAACTTTAGACCCTCAGCTAAATGTTGCTTTTTGGGACATGGAAATGCTGAATTTCCACTTTATGGAACGTCCAGATTTGAAAGAAGAATGTTCTATAGAATGGAACGTTTAAATTTGAAATTGTTCTAAACGTTCTATAGAACGTCAGATTGGCGTTTATTCCCAAACTGAACTGTTTGAGATGAACCTTTTTGATTTCAAATGGGTACGTTTGCCCGAAATCAGGCTTCATTTTTGATTTATGTTGCTGTTTAGCGCACGCGTGTAGTTGTCGTCGATAATGTGCTTTGATTCCAAATTGTAAACGTTCTGGAAGATGTGGGTTACGTCAAGAAAGCTTATTCATCAATGAAGCGAATGGTTACTGTAACTGTTTTGATCAACAATGACAAACTCTGAATTGGAGGCTTGGAGCCGGTTGATCTCAGCACCAACTTTGGTTTTCCGAAGTTATTAGCTTCTGCTCTACCGTGTACCTGCCAAGGATGGTTTCGTTTCACTGGTGAGTGGGATAGGTGCATGCACACATAGACCTACCAGTACATGTTCTTGAAGAAAATGCATCACTAATTGAATTTTCTTATTCGAATTATTGATGATGTCAAGCTGTAATATTTTATGTATAGTGGTCGAATTTGCAAATTTGACCGGCCTGCACTAGAGGAAACATCCTGCAGAAAAACTGTAGTATCAATTAAAGGTGCAGTAGAATGAATTTAAACTGCAGTAAAGTGCAGATATCTGAAATAATGTAAGTGGTTTCTTCTGGGGTGAACATAAAATGCATTCAAGCTGTAGACCTACAGTAGTTATATTGCAGAAATTTCAGAACTGCAGCAGTTTTGAAGCTGCCATGGTTATTGTTCAGTTTTTATACTAAATTTAAACTGCATTGAAGTGCAGAAATCAGAAGTAATCTTAGGGGTTTCTTCTGGGGTGAACGTGAAACTACATTCAAGTTACAGGTATACTGCAGAAAATTCAGAACTGCAGCATTTTTGAAGATGCCGCAGTTTTTATAACAAATTTAAACTGCATTGAAGTGCAGAAATCAGAAATAATGTAAGTGGTTTCTTCTGGGGTGTGCGTGAAATGAATTCAAGCTGCAGTTAGGCCTATATTGCAGAAATCTGAAATATTTCTTGATGTTTCTGTTAGTGCGAGCATGGAAAACTGCAGTTATATTGCAGTATATCTCGAACAGCAGTGTTTTCAAAAATTCTGCAGATTGTGCGTTGCAACGTATACTTGCCGTGCAAAAAAAATCTACTTACCTGCAATAAACCAATTGTCAGAAACCAATTGTCGAATTTAAAATTGGAAAAATGTGTTTCGTAGACAATTTATTCCTCCTTATAACTCGCCTAGTGTGAAAAAGATTTCTGCTGAGTTTCTCCGGAGAATAGCTGTACAACTTGTGCGGCTACTTCTGGTGTAGTGGTCATTTTTATCGAGAAACCATTAATTAACAATATGTCTGGATGTGCGTTCATTAAGCTCTGATATTCAAATTGCATTCAGAAACACTTTTATATTCACAGGGGTACGAGAATGCGTATGTCATAAATAATGCAAATTTGGGTTGCTCTAAGTTGGACATTTTGCGCCTCAAATATGCATAAGGAAGTTTATGCAATTAGGCGAATTATAAAGAGGAATAAATTCTTTACGAAACACATTTTTCCGATTTTAAATCGGATATTTGGTTTCCGAGAAAAACGCATTTTTACTGGATTCATGCAGGTGAGTCGATTATTTTGCACGCTTGTGTTATTAGTGAGTGTATTGAATAATTGAGATTTGTGCCATGCATATACTGTAGTTCATCAATCTCGGTGATAATTGCTGGACCCTGAAGCAACAGTCGTAAAAGTAGTGACCAATTTGAATGTCTCTTAACTGTAGGTAGGCCAAAACAGCAGCTGAAAGGAGGAACCGAACTATTGTTAGTGGAAACAGTCGTGAATTATTTATCGGAATTTATTCCGTGGAGCTTCAAGCTTGACTCTTCAATTCCTGGTAGCGCTGTCTCTTTTGGCATCCGTTTTTGTCATAAATATTTATTACGCTCGTTCGCTCTTCCCGTGCCACACCATGCAACCTTGAATTTGTCAGTCCTTAATATGAATTTCCTCGTACAGACTACAGCGTGCTACAATCTTTGGCTATCTGGGCCTGTTGCACTCGGTGTTACTCGGTGCTCGATGTGGAGACGATTATCTTCGTAGCAGAAAATGGCCGAAGTCGCTGCAAATTGGTTTTTGAGAGGGTTTGTCATTGAAATAACCTAGGCTGATAAGGTCGTTGAAGTTCATCGAGTGTGACTCGTTATAATTTCTGGTAATTAGATTCAATTTTTTGGAGAGCCTGCATGCCTTATGCAGAAAAGACGTTTGCAAAAGCAAGAAGTTGCAGTCCACTCTGGGAAAGTTCAAGTATTATGTCATCACAAATCGTGGTGGTTCCCCAGTGATTGTGAATGTTGGTTTCGATGTGGGAAAATGGTGGTCGGATCCCGAGTCGGGACTGGCACATTTTATTATGTTAGAGAGGACATTATTTTACACAGGGTTATTTTAGACAGGTTCTACTGCATTTGTTTAGACAGGTTCTAACTTAAAGCCGTTGTTGCTTCCAATGCACCCTAGATGGCGCTGGGAACTTTCGGTGCTTTCCCATTGCCGAAGCATTGCAAAAGTCCATCACTGGGCGCCATTTTGTCTGGCTATTTTTTGAAAGTGTTTTTTTTTTTTGTTGCTTGTTTACGAATTTTTCGTACGCCATGACCTCACGGTGATTCACGTGGCCAGGATGGGTGCGTTTTCGGCGAAAAGAGAGCAGGTTTGGAGAAGTTGAAAATAAAAACATAGTGCTTGCCAAATTTTGTCTAGGCTTATTTAGAAACACCTGGTGGGAGGCAACAAGGGCCTCAGGCACACATCCAATAGACCAACACGCGAGATTAGAAGGTTTGGAATTAAAAGAAATTTTCGCCAAAATAAGTGCGAAGGTCAAAGGTCATGTCCCCAAATTTTGCTTCAAGGTTTTGCTCCAGACAGATGACCATAGGTGGTTAATGCACGAAAGCACTGACGTTTTTTACTGCTCCACCCCTACCACTGATCCCTTGGCCTGACCAAGACCCTAAATCGGCGATGCACTGTGTCCCATAAGTAACTGTGCGCCTGTGGGACAATTGTATTGAGGGTCAGTAAACACTCGAAATCTGCTGCGTATGACTGAGTTTATAAACTGATGGATTCTGATGAAAACTGATGAGGACCCCTTTTGAATTTATTTAAAAAATTGATGAGGACTAATTGAAATACTTATAAAAATTCAAATATGCTGATGACGACCCATTGAATTCTTCCAAAAAAAAAAAAACAGATGAGAACCCCTTGAAATTCTTTAAAAATAATTGATGAAGACTCCTTGAAATTTTCTTGTTAAAAATCGACGAGGACCCATCAAAAATTTTAAATAATTCATGAAGACTTTATTTTTTTTTTAAAAAAAATTGTTGAAGACCCATTGAAATTCTTTAAGAAATTAATGAGCTCGATGAAAACCACTTGTAGTTAAAAACTCATGAGGACACATTGAATTTATTTTAACAAATCGATGAGCAACCCTTGAATTCTTTAAAAAAAAATTATGACGACCCATTGAAATTCTTTAAAATTTTTGATGAGGACCCCTTTAAGTTCTTTAGAAACGTGATACATGTAATGGCTCCTTGAAAATCTTAAAAAAATACTGAACGTTTATGTGAAAAAAGAACAATATCTCTTGAAATTCTTTCAAATTGATCTGGACCCCTTACAATTCTTTAAGAAATTAAGGAGAACTTTTTGAAAGTTTTTAAGAAGTTTACTGAGACCCCATGAAGTTATTTAAAAAAAAAGAAAAATGATAAAAACCCTTGAATTTCTTTAAAAAGACAACATTACCCCTTGAAATTCTTTAAAAATGATTGATAAAGACTCCTTGAAATTTTCTTGTTAAAAATCGACGAGGACCCATCGAAAATTTTAAATAATTCATGAAGACTTTATTTTTTTAAAAAAAAAATTGTTGAAGACCCATTGAAATTCTTTAATAAATTAATGAGCTCGATGAAAACCACTTGTAGTTAAAAACTCATGAGGACACATTTTAAGAAGTTTACTGAGACCCCATGAAGTTATTTATAAAAAAAAAAAAATGATAAAAACCCTTGGAAATTCTTTAAAAAAATTGATGAGGACCCCTTGAATTTATTTAAAAAGAGAACATTACCCCTTGTCATTCTTTAAAAAAAAAACTAATGAAGACTCCTGGAAATTTCTAAAAAAAAATGATGACGCTGCATTGAAATTCTTTTAAAAAAATGGTTACGGCCTAAAAAACTACATGTATTGAGTTCCATTTAAATTTTTTGAAAAAAGTTAATTTGACGATTTTTACGATTTCTTTTAAACTCTTAAAAACTATTAAGGAACCAGAATCCATTATGAGATTTATGAATGAACGTGTCGTGCTTTCTTGACATTATAATTAATGACCGGTCAGTGACCACTGTATAAGTCATTGTTCAGCCGTACAATACTGGTCATCTGAGACAATGCGTGATTGTCGGACACCCTGTAGAATAGCCGTTGACGTTGTTTTGTTTATGACAATTAATTTTTTAAACGTTTAAAGTTTTAATTAGTTTCGACCGTTGCCTTTGACATGGCGCAATAATCCCAGTGGCGATCTAAATGACCAATTATTTCTCCAAAGGGGTCATTTAGATTGTCCACCTCCTTATCGATATTTCGTTTCATAACTGCACATACATGTAAACAGAATGTTTCGTGACCAACTTCATTTAAAAGTTGACGCTCTAAATGCTCTAATGGTCAAAACTGTTTTCAAATACAATTGTTGGCTCGCTTAGTGCGAAACATTTCGTTGTCCTTCCATCCTCAATATGGAGATTTAACCTGTAATTATGCCTTCATGTTTTCATCGTTTATTATTGAAAATAAATTACTTCCTATAGGTTGGAAAACAGCTTGAGGAAAGTGCATGCGATGGTCATCTTGGTGCTACTGGTGGCCATGGGGTCAATTGTTAATGCCCATTATATGTCATTATCTTTTTGACAAAAAATTGGTTTAAAATTCACGTAATTTCACCTACTGAGTCTGATATTGAGCGACTAAAATTAATAATTAATAATGTTTTGCACGTAATTTCATCTATACGTAAATTTGTTTTTGAGTCTGATATTGAGCGACTAAAATTAATCGTTTTTTGATCTAATTTTTATACAAATTTCGCTGAATTAGTAATTTTTATATCGTTATCCGAATGCTAAGTCGTAATTTTTTTCAAGTAAAAATTTGGGTTAAAATCTACAATCTTGCACGTAATTTCACCTACTGAGTCCGATATTGAGCGACTAAAATTAATCGTTTTTTGATCTAATTTTTATACAAATTTCGCTGAATTGGGAAATTTTATATCGTTATCCGAATGCTAAGTCGTATTTTTTTTCAAGTAAAAATTTGGGTTAAAATCCATAATGTTTTGCACGTAATTTCACCTATACGTAAATTTGTTTTTGAGTCTGATATTAAGCGACTAAAATTAATCGTTTTTTGATCTAATTTTTATACAAATTTCGCTGAATTGGGAATTTTTATATCGTTATCCGAATGCTGAGTCGTAATTTTTTTCAAGTAAAAATTGCAGTTGAAATCCATAATGTTTTGCACGTAATTTCACCTATACGTAAATTTGTTTTTGAGTCTGATATTGAGCCACTAAAATTAATCGTTTTTTGATCAAATTCTTATACAAATTTCGCTGAATTAGGAATTTTTATATCGTTATCCGAATGCTGAGTCGTATTTTTTTTCAATTAAAAATTTTGGTTAAAATCCATTAAGTTGTGCAAAAAAAAAATTTCACCGACGTCACCTTTGATCCAATTTTGTGCAAATTTTGCTGAATTTGAAATTTTTTCATCCAATGGTGACGTCATCACTAATCAAGTGTAACTTAAACGTCCACATTTGAAATTACAGGGTTTTCACCAGGGAATGTCAGGGAAAGTTAGAGAGTTTGCATCAACTAATTGATTAATCATGATAAAATTCAGTATATTTGTCTTATTTTTTTAAATAAAATATCATGTAAATGTCAAGAAAATCATTAAAAAGTTGTCAGGGAATGTCAGGAAAGTGATGGTATCAGAAATGCCAGAACATGTATAAATGTGTCGAACCATAAAATAAAAACAAGTGACACAAGGTTTGCCATACTCTTCAAATACATTTTTTGCAATGAAAATTTCAGTTTTATTTTTTTTTAAAGTCTATCTAATTTTTACAAATGTTTTGTTTTGTTGTTACGTAAACCATGTAATCTAACCGTTATAACAAATATGCTTTGAAATACATGTACATGTATGTACTCCATTTCATTTAATCGTGAACAACAATTCTTATACTGTTCAAATAGTTTTTTTTTTATCACTGTACCTCATTGGTGTATCTGGGATAAGAAAACAAATTCAGAAAATAATAACACTGGGTAATTAATGAAGAATTTTATCCCACGCAGGTTTATTTGAAAAACAATACTGACTCAGCATTTGCCCCAAAAATGATGACATAAAACTTGATCGTCCTAATATAACGAAACCCAGTTTGGACATTTTGAAGTTAAATTTGGCAATATTTCATTCCTAGTTGGGAGTCCGAATTCCTGCCCCACCCGGTCAATTAAGGTGTCCACCGTGGTTTTTCAAGGTGAATTCACTGGGCATTTCGCTTTCCTAAAAATGTGCAATGACGTCAGCGTGGCTTATAGGCCTAGGACCAAGGTCGACCATTTCGACAAGGTGGAAATGGGAGGGGCACATGGCCACACCCCTGCCTTGTCCTTAACTGGACATGTTAAATTTTTCATTTTTTCACTATGACATCATTTTTGAGGCATTTGGTGCAGACTTTGGGCTGTCCGTAAAGGACGTCCTGGAAGAGTCAGGGAAATTGATTTGGTCTGGGAAAGTCAGGGAAATTCATATTGTCTGGAAATTATTGAGGCACGACTATTTTTGATCGGTATAAGTATCTCAGAAAAGCAATAGAAAAGCTGTATTAATTGTGATCTACTTTTTTCAAAATTTTCGCCTACGGAGTTTTCATTATCGTCAGGGAAATTGATTTGGTCTGGGAATGTCAGGGAAATTGATTTTGTCTGTAAAAGTCAGGGAAATTTATTTGGTCTGGAAAAAGTCAGGGAAATTGATTTGGTCTGAAAAAAGTCAGGGAAATTGATTTGGTCTGGAAAAGTCAGGGAAATTGATTTATCTGGAAAAGTCAGGGAAATTTATATTGTCTGGAAATTATTGTAGCACAACTATTTTTTATTTGTATAAGTATCTCAGAAAAGCATTAAAAAAGCTGTATTTGTGATCTACATGTACTTTTTATAAAAATTTCACCTATGGCGTTTTCATTAGCATTAACATTTCCTAATATTTCTTATGGCAGGGTAATTGGTCTTCTGGAAAAGCTGAAAAGTCAGGGAAATTGATTTGGTCTGGTGAAAGTCAGGGAAATTCATATTAGGTATGGAAATTTGTCATTGAACAACAATTTTAATCGGTATAAGTATCTCAGAAAAATATTAAAAAAGCTGTATTTGTGATCTATTTTTGCTAAAAAATAAACAAATTTCTTTCGAAAAATTCACTAAAATTCACATAAAATGCATTATTTTTATTAAAACAAAATTCGCCTACGGCGTTTCCATCATTATGAATAATTTTTAATATTTGGAAAAAAGTTCACAAATATGCAGTGTTTGAGATCGTTATTAATATTAGTACGTTACAAATCCAATATTTCTCGTAATTATTCAAAAATTGTCTAGAAATTTTCCAAAAAGTATATCTGGAAATCCTGGCAAAGTCAGGGAAATTCAATTGAGGATTTGGCCAGTCCCCCTGATCAGTCTTTTTTGACAGCCAGAATAATTTCATTGAATATGGATTTTAGTGACTCTTAGACTGATTCTTAAACTACTTAAGTAAGCAAGGTTTTGCTTACTAATGAAGCCTCAGGTGGTGCTGAATTTTTGATGTTGTCCTTGGTTGTCGCCAGATGGCGCTGCGCTAATGCTCAACTAAACCTTTTGTCGTGTATAATTAGCTCCAAAATTTGTAAAACCTTTTTTTGACTTTCGTTATCAGTTTTGTTCTCGAGGCCTACTCGAGTGACTTCAAACAATGCAGAAAACAAGTAGGCTTAAAAATTACACAAAGACTCGAGAAAGTTGAGTTACATGACAAGGACGAATCGTGGCTTTTGTGAAACATGATTAAAAGGTTGGGCTAACCTCATGGTTCGTGCTGTTCATTAATTTCTCTCTCTCTCTCGTTTTTCGCATATGACCGTTGAAAATTCAGAGAATAGAAATCTGTTATGGTTTCACTTTGTAAAAATATGATGAATGCTTAGTGTGTGGTTTCCCTAAATTACCTTCAAATTTTTCTCAGAAATATTAACAAAAGTATTTTTTACAACAAAAAATGAAAATACTGCATGTAGAGTGGATTTCTATCAAGGAATTTTTGATATTTAACATTTTAGACATCACAGATCTATTTTAGAACAATTTACATGTCAAATGATTTGATAATATCAGCATTAATTTATGTACGTGTATATGTAATTAAGGCGAGAAGCCACGGGCTATAATTTTTTCAATAATAATATTTTGCATTAATAATATTTTTTGTTATGTTACTTAAATATTTCAAGACTAATAATAATAATAATATTTGAAAGAAATTTTGTGCGAAACATTTTTTTTTCAAAAAGTGGATAATTCGTTTTCGGGGATTTTTCTTAAGAAAGTGTACAGAAATATTAATATTAACATCAAAGGGTAATTGAGACAAATTTAGACTTATCGTAATTTCCTTCAAATATTAATCTTTTGGGAAAACTAGATTACCAAGAGGATTTTTCTGAAGAAGTTTTTCGGGAATTTTAACATCAAAGGGCAATTTTAAAATAGATGGCCAATGGTTATGTAGACTTATCATAATTTTCTACAAAAATTAATCTTTTGGAAAACCAGTTATTTTGGAGATCACCAATGATGTATGTCAGAAATATTAACAACAATGCCAAATTTAAAAAAAATGACGAATTTTCTACAAAAAATTAATGTTTTACAAAACAAATAATTTTGGAGATCACCAATGATGTATGTCAGAAATATTAACAACAAAGGCAAATTTAAAAAAAAAATGACGAATTTTCTACAAAAAATTAATGTTTTACAAAACAAATAATTTTGGAGATCACCAATGATGTATG
>JAQGAF010003337.1:0-18062 GCA_034687865.1 Kryphioiulus occultus
GATGTAAGCACACTTATCCTAGCACCAGCGGATTGAACGTTATTTTGAGAGGCCCAGATATCTGGTCCACCCTGTATCAAAATATCTAAAAATCGGAAATATTATTTTTTGCTGAATTTTAATTTATATAAACAGTAAATGTATCCTATAACATATTTCAAAATGCATTTAGGATCTGCATTACCTCAAGTTCATTGAAGGTTTAAATTCAAATTTGTGACAACAAACATGGACATCATAAAATGATGTCAGAAGTGTCATAACAAAATCAAATCTTATATTTAACTTATTATTCATTATGCAGAACACTCAATTGCACGCTTATTTGTCAACAATCAGATCTCACTGATAAATAAGTCAGATTTACCCTGAAATCCACTGATAAATCAGTAACATGTTTAATAGAGCTGTTCACAAGGATGACCCTGTTAGAACCGTCTAAAGCAGCCCTCTCTATTTTTGGCATCTTTCCAACATCAGCCCAAAACAGAAGCCCAACCAGTGGATTGATTGTGATAGCCATTGGTTTGTCCATATTCCCTGCAACTACGACATAGCGGTGAGATCCATTGAATCTTGCAACTTCAATGACATCGAATGCAGGATCAGTCCAATAAAAATTTCCTAGAAGAAATAAATGCAAAATGTTGGCCAGGAAAGTTAATGTATTCAGATTATAATGTTTTCTACATAAATCAAAGTGAAATCAACCTGCAATCCAGTCAACAGCAATTCCCTCGACAGATTCCAATCCTCCGAAAACAGATTCCCTTCCTGTTCCATCCCGGTGAATGCGAGTGATGTTTCCAATTTCGGAATCCACCCAATAAATGTAATCCTCGCCTGTGAACAAATATTTACCATTCAAGGAATGTGTATCACACAGCAGATATAAAACAAATTCCTCTTGGTGCGTAAACTCCAGGCAACAAAATTATTACGTACCTGCAACAAAATCGATGGAAGATGCCAAAGAAACTTTTGAAATGGGGGCCAAAACCTCCGTTTCAGCATCTTTGGGATCCAATGAAAGTCCACGCAACTCCCAATTGTGGGAATAAAGCAAAAATGAGGAAGTTCCTAAGAGAAAAAAAAATCATTATCATAAATGAAATTGAAGTAAATAAATAGAAAAGGAGAATGCAGCAAGCAATAGAATTATTATATAGACTTAAAATGTTACCTATGCATTTCTTCTGATCTACCACGCTTTGAGTGAATCCAATGGCACATCTACAAGTCCGTTCAGTGTGAGACCTTGGAAGACACAGATGGGGACACCCACCATTGTCTACTGCACATGGATTCGTGCCTAAAGGAATAAATTAACATGAAACTGCTGGCCACCTTTAATAACTTTAACCATTCTATAAAAACACAATTTATGACCAGTCTATCACCAACTTTAATATACATGTAAGTACGTAACAAATTATTTTAAAAATTGTGCAATTAGAATAAGTACATGTAGTATTAAACTAAAAGCCCTTCCCTAACATGCCATTCACAAATATTATGACACAAACGATGGATTAGCTTAGTAAAAATGCAAACTTACCAGTTTGCATTTCGGCATCATATACACGGAGCGCCAAGACATCCGAAGTGTTGTTACGGAGCAGCCTGTGATTAGCACCAGTCAGTTTATCAACGACATAGATTGACTTATTGCTGTTATCAGCATAATATAAATTGTCTTTGTAGAATGTGAGGGCGACTGGGCGAGTCTTGTGACTGTCAATTGGCAGAGTCACAACTGCATTCTTGGTAAAATCATAATATTGTATGGTACCACTGTCAATATTCACCCAATACAGATTATTGCTGCTGAGATCCATTGTCAAGCCTAGAATACATAAACGAAAATGTGCTACAGCTTTGCAAGAACTACCAACAAATACTGCATCAAAACATTAAAAGACTTGTTGTAAAACATGCACACTTAAAAATAACCTAAAAAATGCCAAATTCTGGAACTGATTACTACTGCTGGCGATTAATCAGTCTTCAAAACGAATTCATTCTAAGCTGTTTCATTCTAAAGCTGTTTCTTATGTAACACTATTTTAAGCTGTTTCAATTGTATACATGCATATTGAAACAGTAGACACTTACTCTGCGGCGTATTTAGACGTTCATTTACTCTCTGAGATGTCAATGTCGTTAGATTGCTTCCATCCATGTTTGCATACCGAATGGTAGGCATAGAGGCTCCATGTTCAGACCAATATAATTTTCTGTAAAGTAAAATTTTGGATATGCATGCTTTGATTTAGTGTAATTTATAATTATGACAACATTTACCTAGATTAGTGCCTAAACTCAAATTGTCCAGTAAAAGAACAACCTCTAACCACTTCAGAGGGGTTAGAGGTTATTGACATGTTATTTTTTTATAAATGAACAGTGTAAGCAAACACTTCCGGGAAAATCATATCAAATTTACTAAGCTTTGGCAAAGATATTTGTCAAAAAATTTAAAATGCACAAAACTTCGCAAAAAAGATTATTGAGTTTCACAATACAGAATAATGTGTCACTTACCCAGCTATGGGGTTGACAGCTAAAGATTTTGGCGAGCTCATATTCAAATTCAATATCCTAGTAAAGTATTCACCCTGCAGTGTACAGGCAAGAATAGCACTTCCTTTGTTATCATGCGACACGATAAACATATTTCGTGAAATCCAATCGATGGCAAACCCACTTGGATTTACAATTGCTGAAAGATAATTGCAAGAAATTGTAAATAACGAAACCTGCAGTTGAACCATTTCTTCATTAAATGTGATGCAACACAAACCTGTATCTATGATGGTCTCAATCAATATGCCACTAAGAGATGCTCTTTTCACTTGATTTAACTTGCTGTCAGCCCAGTAAATCTTGTGTTCTTTTGCATCAAAATCAATCTGTGAAGCACTGATTACCTGAGATATTAAAATAAGCTCATGAACAAATTTATCCAATTAAAGTTCTAAAAATCAACTGAGTCAGAAGTTACCTGTGGCATATTCAGCGGTGGAATGATATGATAATAAGGTGCATTCAGATCAACTCCCCGAATTTCATTCAGTCGAGAAAACAGTAGAACCCTCTCGTTACCTTAAATAGAACAGTAAGATAAAAGTTGCTCTCAAGGCTGAGTCTAGTTCATTTTTGAATATATCAATTAAACGCCAATTGCATGTACATGTACTGTATGTGGTAATAATCAGTTCACTAAAATGGCTTTATTTTCATATCTATATATTTATGTATGAAAATTTTGCTCTGATAATGTGTAATTTAAATATAGGGAGTAACTTTGACTTGGTGTATGGAATTTGGCCAAATATTCCAGTAACTAAGGCAATTGAAAGAATTTCCTGGATTGTATGGAGCAAGAGCGTGGTTAGCTCCACCTATTGAATAGAAATGTCAAAGCTAAACTTGCCCCTCTAAATGATTGTTTACCACATCCCGACAATGCTGTTAACAGATCCTACTCACTGATACAAGTTTTGTTGTTATTACTGAGTTTCATCACATGAGGACATTGACATCGAAATGTGTTCTTGAAATTCAAAAGACACAAGTGAGAACAACCACCATTGTTATCACCACAGGGATTTTTTATATCTGAAAGAAAGGCATCCTAATGTCAGTAATGATTCTTGTTCAACATCACTGAATAACAATGGAAAACAACTGCACCTCTGGGTTGCCTGCTTGGATGCATAACATGAATGTCAAAAGGTTGGGTTATGGTTCGCTGAATTATAACGTGGTTGGACCCATTCCACTTGTTGGCACCAACGACAGAATTGCTGCGCCAGTCAGTCCAATATACGTTATTGCCAAACAGCGCTATTGCAAATGGATGTGTTAACCATTCTGTTCCACGAATGACTTCGCGGTGGTCCGTACCGTCATATTTTGCAGTGTGGATCGAGTCTGATCTATTAAGCAGATATAAGGATATCACATGCAATGCAATTCGAAACATTACATCAATAAACAAAAATTTTAAAAATTAACATGATACAAGATAAATATAGTTATACATTTAAGAAATTCTGAGCACTACTGATTTTTTCACATGATGATAATTAAATCATCACTTAATGGGATAATGCTTTCCAATATTAAATTATTTTTTCATTACAGGTAAACTCTAGGCAATCAAGTGTTTGAACTTGCGCGGCACATTACAATGAAAACAAAAACGTTTTAAAATGGCACTTACTTTGCATCAATCCAGTAGATGCGATTAAAAATATAATCCAATGTGAGACCATTAGGCCATGCACCGTCAGGTATCTTATCCACCTGAAAAATAACTTTGCGACCCTCCCCGCTCATGGAACTGGACTCAATTCTAGGGGCGTTTGAGTCCCAGTCAGTCCAAAACATCAACCTAAATTATAGAAGACAAACAAACGCGTGAGCATCCACAAACGATCGCACTGCAGTAATTGAGACGAAGGTTTTATCACTTACCCAAATCTTGGGTCTAAAGCTATTGCACGTGGACTTTCCATGTCACCTGCAATCAGTGTACGCCTGAAACTGCCATTAATTTTAGCAACTTCAATTTGATCGAGATTACTTTCCACCCAGTAAAGATTTTCACCGATCCAATCCACAGCTAATCCTTCCGCAGTTGCTAAGCCAGTCTGGACGACAGTTTCTATGTTGGTTAGGGCTAAGATGACAGTATCAAGACGGAATTAAAAATCACTCAGGATGACTTAATGTCATTCAGTGTAGTAAACAAAATTTCATGAAAACTGTATTTATGTTTCCCAGAAAGCACGTCCAAATAACATGGATAATACTGCCTATCGGTATATACTTACATCCACCAATCAGAGTCCCATGATAAATCTTATCATCCACCACATCTGTCCAAAATATCATTGTGGTGTTATTTTTATAAAAGAAATCCAACGCAATAGTGTTTTTGAGTCCTGATATAAATGCCTTCACTGAATGAGATTCCAAATCAACGGCACGAAGCTCATGTCGGTTGGAAAAGATGATATATGGGATAGAATTATCTGAAAGCAATTTTTGCCAATACTGGTCATTCTTTTATTTTAAGTTCAAATTTCAAAATTTTTAACGTCCAAAAAATACTTACCAGTGCTTTTACATGTAAAGTGGTCTTGTTCTAGTTGGTATCCAGGTAAGCACTCACATTTATGCAAATTTAAATTTGACTTGCAAATCTGACTGCATATTCCCCAATTTGAACAGGCTGCTGCGACTTAAATATTTGACAAAGTAACAATTAACCATTTTTGCAACAACAACAAAATAAAAGTAATAATAACAATAAGAATAATAAAAAGTCTAAATTAACTCACCAGTGCATGTTTTCTTATCATCAAGAAGCTTTCTTCCAGGTTTACAGTAACACATGTAGCCATTTGGCGTGTTGCGACAAAGATCAGAGCATTCACCAGTTTTACATAATTTACTATCTATAAAAGATCACTGACTTTTAGCAAAATTACATATATTATAATTTTATGTATTTGTTTAGTGCAACACTGGATAACATAAACTGAAGCCTCACCACACATTAATCCTTCATCTGAGTTATCGTCACAATCTTTGTTTCCATCACACACTTTGGTAATGTCAATGCACTTCGAACCATTGGTACACATATAATTTGGAAATGGACACAAAAGTGTAGAATTCACAGCTGTCACCAAGTACAAAGACAAAATTACATTGAGTGAAACAGCCAATTTTAAATTCAAGCAAATGTAATTAAATTTAAGCCATACCACATTCCAATTCGTCAGAACCATCGGCACAATCTTGAGCACCATCACAAAGAAATCCCCGATAAATACACCGACTGCGATCATGGCACATGAATTCTTGTACAGCGCAAGTAATATTACCTAATTGGCAAAAAAAATCATTTTTCAAATCGTTGCACGGCATAAAAGTCAACAGAAGGCTGTTATACGTACCACAATTCTTTTCATCTTTTCCATCGGTACAGTCGGGAACCAAATCGCAAACCCAATCCTTTCTAATGCAAGTGCCATCACCACATCGGAATTCTCCACTATGGCACTGATTTATATATGTAGTTCTTGAAGCTTAAAAGAGTTAAAAAAAAATATACAGTGGTAGAAGTTAGCTTTAAAATAAGTCATAATAAATACAATGGCATCTAAAAAATTGTAAATATCTTACTAGAGCAGTTTTCTTCATCAGACCCATCAAAGCAATCCCACACCGAATTGCACTGGAGGGAACTTGGCAAACATGTATTATCTGATGCACATAAAAACTGTCCAGGGTCCGTACATGTGTTAGGGCAATTGCGCTCGTCAGAATCATCGCGGCAATCATCATCCGTGTCACAAACGTATTCCGTAGGAATGCATCTCTTATTGTCACACTGAAATTCCGTTTCTTCACAAGTCGGATATTCTGCACGCATTAAAAAAGACATTGTTAGGTAAAAAAAAATTATTCTTCCGAATTGATGCAAAACATTGCCCTGATAATTGTATACAGAAATGGCTTTTTCATAATAATAAGCAGTGGCAGGTGCGAGAAGTTGGATGGCACCACATTTTGAAGGTGCCGTTTCATGGTTAATAAAAAAAGTTTTGAAGAACTGTCTGACAGTTTCTTATTTACTGAAAGTGTCACATCAAGGTCACTGATGAGTGTAAGTAATGCAAGTGGCTCAGTTTTTAACATAACAGAAATATTTCCAAATTCGAGTAGATTACTATATACATGCTAATTTATAACAAAGAAATAAGATTAGATTGTATTTAACTAATGTTCCTCTAAATTTAGATTTTTTAATAAGAACCTTTCTTAAAATCTGGAAGTATTATTTTCTTAATTTGTAAAACCGAGCATAAAGTTGGCTTTCACAGTGCTTGCAAGAGTTCCATGAAAAACCTCCATTTTAACATTTCGAATGCAGAATTTTTATTACCAAGTACCCAAATATATAATTATGTAGTAAAAATATGGATGCACTTCTTATGCACGACCAGGTTAATTTTGAATAAGAAAATACATCCGAGTATAATTCATGCAATAAGTATATACTTATAGTGAATAAATTCACTTTAATTGAAAATTAATCAGATGCATTACCGCGTGTCAAAGGTATCACTACTTGTACTTTTTGGTTTTTAAATTTTCATGGAATTGGTAACAATTTTTTTATTTTAAGATTAGTATCTGTGGTGATTTAATTATGGATTTACTACAGCATACCCAAATGGAATAAAATATTCCATTATAAAGTCAGAACATTTGGAATCCCAAATGTATTTAACTCATATTTCAAAGGCATGCATAACACTGAATCGAATATTAAAGAAACAGGCAATTAATGGACTAAAGTATTAATGAGTGCTACTACTTTTCTCACCACAATGTGCATGCTCATCAGATGTGTCGCCGTCTCCACAGTCATTATCTAAATCGCAAGTCCAGCTTTTTGGAATACAACGCCCCGTAGTTTTACAAGTAAACTGAATAGGGCTGCAGGTGTTATCTGTTTTTATTATACAAAAAGATGAAAAGCAAACGCAAACATGACACACATAGGATTATCACAAAAGAAAATGGACAACTGACCATTTTGCAAAAAATGATTTTGCTGTTATTAGGTTAAGTTTACAAATAGCTGAAAATTATTAGCAAGCAAGGAAGCAAGCAAAGATATTTCAAATACTTACTTTTACAAAGACTAGGACTTTCATCTGTTCCATCACTACAATCAGAATCGCCATCGCATACCCAGTGCACTGAGATACATCGACTTTTGTCGCATTTAATGCTGTCCTTGTTACATGTCACAGTTTCTGCAAAAAATGAGATAAAATTTCAGGCGCACATTGAGAAAAAATTAAAGAACACCAAACAAGGCCTATAATAAATTATAAAAGTAACGTGAAATAATATAGAAATATGAAATTCTTTGAAATTTAGGATAATTGAAAATATGTTATTCAAACTTGTATAATAAAAAATAATATGTTTAGGAAGAACACAGATGATTTATGAACTGACCACATTTGGATCCTGGAGATGAATCTTCATCGGAACCATCACCACAATCATTGTCCCCATCGCACAGAAATCGAACATCAATACACCGGTGAGTCTTTAAACAGCGAAATTCGTTTTCCTTACAACTCGTTGGGTCAGTGTAGTTGACAGCTTCTAGATACGGTTAAGATGTATGGCAAAAACCAGGCAATTTTAATCCTTTTGAAACAATCTGGTTCATACATATGTCACAATTTTTTACTACCTTCACATGAAAATCCATCGCTTGCTAATGAATATCCGTCCCTGCACATGCAAGTATAATGATAACTTTCTGGAGAGGCCAAACAGAGGTCTGCACAACTATTATTGCCTGAACATGGATTACTACCTACAACCACAAAAACATAGAATTGCAATTGTAATCAGTTTTAAATTATTACGACCTTACCATATAACTTCAAAATGTTTCATAATATCTTGAAAGTTGGTTCAACCTATTTGAGATTCGTTGTTAAATAAGCGTAGTTCAAAAACTGGTGGATTTTCTATACGGAGCGTCTCGATTTTTTTGGTGAGCAAATTCGCCCTTTGAATTTTGCCTTTCTGGAATTCTGTCCAGTATATATAATCGTCATGAAATGCCAAGCTATAAGGATGTTCCAATCCTTCTGCTTCTAACAAAGTCTGAAAGTCGTTAATAAATTTATTTATTGTAATTCAAATTATGGATAAAATACATGTACATGCAAATGAAACATGAAACTGACCTCTCTGCCTGTGCCATCAAGATTTGTTCTCTCAACCTTATGCAAGTAGGCATCACAGAAAAACAGCTTCTTTCCAACATAGTCAATGGTAAGTCCATTGGGCCATTGTAGTTTTGTGCTGATCAAAACTTCGCGATTGGAACCATCCATTCCAGCACGTTCGATTTTTCCACCATAATGGGGCTCGGCCAAAAAATTTTGACCTACTGACCAATCAGTCCAATACATATACCTAAAAACGAGAAAATTTCTATAACATAGCAGAACACTAATATTCATTTCACATTCATGCAACTTAATTTATAAGGCACTTACCCACTCTTTGGATGTACAACGATGGACCTTGGATGAGTCATATTTCCAAAAATGAGCAGTTTCTTCTTGCTAACATCAGCAATTTTAGCCACAAAGATGCTATGTAAAGCTTCGTCTGTCCAGTACAAATTCTTGCCCATCCAATCTACAGCCAGTCCTTCGCATCCGTTAAGTCCTTGTCAAACCAGTAGAAATATTTTTAACAGAAGCGTTTATAACAAACCCATTATTTGCAGCTCAATATAGCTTACCACTTTCAATAACAAGTTCTCGGCTGCTTCCATCGACCTTTTGTCTTTCAACGACAAAGCGCTGAATGTCTGAATAATAAATGTATTGCGTAGAAACGTCATAATCCAAAGCTGTAGGACGAATGAGATCAGTAATGGGAACCATGACTTCTTGCTGCTTGTCCCCAGTTGCCATATTAATGCCTTTGATCATTCCAGGGCGACCTTTCCCATATAATAGGAATTGAGTCTGCTTTGCAGCTGAAAATAAAAATACCATAAAGGTTAGGAAAATAATAAGTTGATACTCCTCCTTCTTAGGTAGAGATAAAGCTAATAATAAATACATTGGAAATGATCCTCAAGTTTCAGAGAATCTCTCTTCATGTGATAAATTGACAAACTTACGGGCACACTTTGTACCAGCCATCAAACGAAAGCCAGGTTTGCACTTGCACAAGGCAAATGGTTTTGTGCTCTTCCACAACGTTATACATATGTGATCACAATTCCCATTATTGATGGAACATGGGTGCTCGACTGAAGACAAAAAAAAACATGATTAATTCAAGTACTGGCTCACACAGAGCTATGGAGACAGGACACACAAATGGTCTGCTGAAAAACTTACCTTGAGGTTGTCGCTGGCGATGGAATATGTGAATTGCGAATGGACGGCTAAGGTTTCCTTTAATAGTGTTGTAGTCACTATGGTTATATTTATTTACCCTGACTATGCTGTGCTCGCGCCAGCTAGTCACATAAAGGTTTTGCTCAAACACAGTGATACCATAAAGGTTTTGAACCTGTTAAAAGGAACAAAAAAATACATTTCTCAGATCAATAAAATCTACAATCATTTTCAAGTGTTTTTACAGTTCATTATAAGCAACTCACTGGTGTTCCTTTTATGACTGTTATTCGTCTGCGTCCATTATAGTCAACCCTTTCGATATAATCTAAATATGTGTCAACCCAGTAAACATGTTCGTTAGGATAATCCACTGCAACTCCATAAGGATAAACAATCTTATGATCAACGAGCGTCACACGGTCAGAACCATCCATCTTCGCTTTTTCAAGCATGGGAGCGGACGAACCCCATTCTGTATAAAACATCAACCTGCAATGAGATTCATCCATGTTTATGAGAAGTGCACACTTCGCATACACACTACAATATTGGCCAAATATTTTTGACATACCCACGAGTAGGGTCAAGAGCAATTCCCCTTGGTTTGCTGAGTCCAACATCAATCAAGGTAATACACACTTCTAATGTATAATTGCAAACAAAGATGATCTCTGTTTCATCGTCTAAAAAATACCAGTTTTTTGACACCCAGTCCAGAGCTAACTGACAAGCAGCTAAACGAATAAAAGACAACCGAATTAAATTCATACCATGCATATGCTCTGCTTATTTGTAGCAAATTTTCATTATTAAAAATCCATCGAATCCAAATGAGTTGAATTACAAAGACTCACTTCCAAGCAGAAAAAGATGAGGTGGGTTGATATCCCATGAATCTGATAAATTGTAAATTTGGGCACATTTAAGAGAACTGTTGGTTCCCAAATAATTAATCTAAAAGTTTAACAAAGAAAAGAATTTAATCGGTCATATAAATATACAAATACAATCAATTTAAGTGAATGAATAAAAGGAACAAGAACAAACCCAGCATGCAGTCTTATTTCGGTGGTCAAAATCCATAGCAAATGTGTCGGGATGTTGCCTTAAACTATTTCCCTCAAATGGCGTCCCATTCAAATAGACATGTTGAATATCTTTGGCATTTGAAAATATAATTGTCGCTGGCTCCCCTTCAGGAACTATGAATTGTCATAAAACATTGATAACATACAAATGTACAATAGATGCATTTCTAAGGTCCTTATTTTAAAAAGGTATTATTGAATCTAAGTTTTAACATTATATAAAAGGTATCACTTAGCAATAATAAAGTAATCTTACCATTAATTGCTAAGCACCGGTTACCATCTTTGATGTAGCCACTGGTACAATTACATGTGTGAGAGCCCATTGTATTGTTACAAATTTGATCACAGGCACCTTCAGTTTTACATTCATCTGTGTCTGTAGCAAATGGGAAAAGTACATTCATATCAATTTCATTAAACACTATTACATAAAATTCAAACAACCCTACACAAATTATCATTTACCGATTTATCACCAAAACTTTGTTACCTGTCCATCGTGTTGAAGAATTAATTTGCATATTTCCTCGATATATTTAACCATATAGGGTAAGAAAAGACGTTTGATTCTGATAAAGACATACCTACACACATAGTTCCATTTGGTTCTTTCCCTTCACCGCAATGGCAGAGAGGACCTACTGGACTAGGTTGACATTTGTATTCACATGCAACTCCATCGCACATGGTTTTATTTGCTGCTCATTAGAAAAAATAAAAAACAAATAAGGGTCAAGTCAGTGTGTGTTAAACAGAAAGGTATCCGTCAAAACCTGCTTGAAAACGAGTGGCTTACAACAGAACGGGCCTTCGTCGGAATAGTCAGGACAATCACGCACATAATCACAGAGGGCTGAAATGGGTTTGCACGTTATGTTGTCCTTACAGCGGAAGTAATTTTTGGGGCAAGACTGGCCTTTCAAACCTGTAAATATTTCTAAATTGTCACATCACATGGAAGATCAAGGATGGGAAATTAACGAGGCCTTCAACCATAGCAAAACAACGGCACACTTTAGTGAACTACTGCTGAGGTAGCCAGAGGCACACTATAAATAATGCAGTGTAAAGAGGAAAAAAAATTCGGTCGAGTATTCTCTCCGCTTTGGAGCTCAATCCATACAGCGAGAACTTAAAAATACTCTTTAATTGCAAAGTTCTGTTTGTACATGAAAATGGACAAAGTATACTTATAGAAATTGCAATTAATATAATGTCTTGGCCAGATGATTGTTTGATTATTCTTGCTTATTCATGAAAGGCTGTTATCCCAAAACATAATCTAACAACTTATGTCAAATGTCAAAACTATTTATTTAAAAGCGAATTAAGTCTACGAGAACTCTTATCAACACATGGTTTCAAACGATTGTTGACACATGACAAGAAATTGCTACACATATTCCCGCCATAAAACCCATTAAGCTCCACTTTGTCATTTTGTTTCTACATTCTCGAAATAACGTATTCAATAGCGGCTGTTTTTTGCCGTTAAGTAAAACGTTAAAAACTCATGGCTGGCATTAACCGGTTGATATCTATAATTAATGCGTTACATATGACTTGATGACAGACGTTTTGCTCGAAGTTACTCGATCGAGAAGTCAAGGTCACGCAAATTTCCATGCAATTTTCAAGATTATTAATGAGTCGACAGTAATCATTTGTTGACTGCCGTAAAAGCACAATTACATCGTCTGGGATCTTCATCCGATGTGTCAGAGTCGCCGCCCTGTACGTCATGGCCACAATCCACCTCCCCATCGCAAACCCAGCCCAAAGGAATGCATTTCAGTGCTGTGCTGCATAAGAACTGGCCAGGGCTGCATGTCCTGGGTGCTAAAAATGCAGAAAAACTTTATAATATTCGTGACGATAATACCAACTTACATTCAAAACTGCTTTGACAAAACAGACGCATCAAAATTTTAAAGCGTATTTGTCCAATTAGTATGATTAATGGGACTTCATTATAAATTACAGGCTTTCAAGGTGCGAGACACCTGCCCTTGCCAAGGGAATTGAATGAAGAAAAAAAAATTATCAAATTCATTGTTTTATGAACGCCTATTGGCATGCTAGTTGCATGCAATTTGCTACTGTGACACAAAGGCTGCAACCAACTAGGTACGCTGTATTCTGGTAATTATAGCAAGCATGTTAGTTTTAATTGTCGAATGATACCCCAGGGCCCCAAGCATGGCAAACCTGAGTGACCGAGGTTGGTTTGACCTGCGTAAATGCAGTATGCTCGAGGGAAAACAATGATAATATGGTTGTCCATGATGGCGTGCAAATAGGGCCATTATACTTGACACTAAAACTGGTGCATGTACAGTCACAGAGTATAAAAATGCTTGCAAGCACACCAAATCTGGAGCACGAAGGGTCCAACATGTATTTTAATCAAATCATTAATATTCCAAAACAATTGTGCAAGCACGATCGCAAATAGTGTACATGATTTTCAGACTTGTTTAAACTAGAACGTGAACCTAGTATTTTCAAGAAATACATATCCAAAGTTCAAAACACAAGTGGGTGGATGGATGGGTTACGGGATGGACGTTCAGGATCCAACGGGATTTTCTCCAAAACAGATGGACGCATCTTTTGTCAGGCCTCAATCTTTCACTAACTCTTTTCGTCACCTGTCAGTGTTTAGTTTCAGTAGGGAACACAGCTGGGCAACGGGTGCAACAAATGCTAATAATATGTTATTTTGTTGATCCAAGATACAGTATGTTCGCTGAGGATCAGTCGAAGGCGGGATTTGGAAGAGTGGAGCACATTTGTTTTCAGTATGTATGTGCCACTGTTCTACAGCATCAACGTACACTGGTTCACGTCAAATGAAGATACGAATTGACAAACACACGACTGATGCCATTTGATTTCATTATTTTTATACAGTATATCGTAATGCTAATTAACTTACGGCAATCGGCCGGCTCGTCCGAGGCATCATGGCAATCAGGAACATAATCACATTTCCACCTGAGTGGGATGCACTTCTTCCCATCCTCACAGCGGAAATTGTCATCTTGGCAATTTAGCGCAACTGCAATGCAAGAAAATAAAAAAATGAAACGAAAATGAAAGAAAACAAATTCACTCTAAATGCCCAATTGTTGGCAATGCAAAAATTAAAAAGGAAAGATTAAACAAATTCATTCTAAATGTTCAAGTTGCACTTGTTGAATAAGGGGCCGGCTATTGAAACTTCAGTAGTATATTTGGACGCAAAGATTGTGCAAAGAACGTTCTTGCCGTTTGATAAATGCTCCAAATGTGTCCTTTGTATGCTGTTTTTTGGCTTTCTTGTCTTATTTTTGTATAATTAACCTAACCTAAACCAACCTATTTAGCTGCCCAACAGTCAGGCAATCAGTGCAATCCTATGAACTGTTAAGAGAAGCCGACTTTCTTCGTGTCTATGGCATATGGTGGAACAGGGCATGTTCCGAAGTACCGCTCTTTTTTTTTTAATTTACAAAAAACCCAGTTATAAACAACAGGGGTGTCCAATATTATCTGCCAATGCAAGGTAACTCAATTTCAAGAAACAAGTTTTATTTTAAAATTTCAGCTGTTTTGACCACAAATATATAAACTCGTCTGACCATTTGTCATAAACTTTCAAAGTCCAGACCAGAGATAATAGAAACGGTTCAATAAGTTTTGATATCTATGGTCTTCTCGTGTTATATTTGTTATTTCTTTTTAAACATACTGTACAAAAAAAAAGAAAATGCGACGTAGTTTGGAGAATTTATGTCAATGCATTTCCGCATAAACGCGGAATTTTTAATTTGAATAAGCCCACCCAAATCAAACGGATCTAATTCAGTATGGAGAGCGGCAAAAGTAGGTTGGATTTAACAAAGGCGCTTTCACTACACGAGTGTAAGTTATGCAGAAATATGTGCCATTGTTTTAATCCATCGCTTATACAATTGTACAGCACATGTTTCGCATTATATTTTTAGAAATCTGATGCTGTTTTACGACTGAGATAAATTTTATTTCGAATTAGTTTCCGAAGTAAATTCAATGCGAAGGTGATTCAATCTTTTTTAAATGCCATTATTCATGACAAAGCATGACAACAGCACCAACTATGGCCACTTCAATGCTAATTTTAGTCGTTTTCACCGAGCGCAATTTTGCTCCAGCAAAATGCCCTGGAAAATAAAATGGCAAGGCAGGAGACAGACATTTTTGGCATGGCAACCTCTCTCAAATGGCTCATCACCAGGTAGCGGTGATTAACGTGATTTATTGCTAGGTCTCGCAATTATCCCAGCTCGAAACGCTGCTTCCACGCGCACTTAAGTTTCACTTAAAAATAGCTCATTATGAATCTTCGGACCCGTTCAACCGAGGCGAGTGCATATTTCCTGTTGATGTTTAGCCACCTTCTGAAGGTGTATGGAACAACGGTAAACTACATCGTCTCCAGGTTCAGTCCAGGGTTAAACAACTCGATGTTTCGTGTCAAGGATAACCAGCTCAAACAAAAAACTGCCATAAAAACTCGCTTTTACACCTGCACTATAGCTGCGACATTTTTTATCAGTAGGTTTCAACCATGGAGGTGAAGCTGGTCGTAAAATAGGCGCTCGTGACGAGCGTATCTTTCAAATCTTATCAAACTGTGAAAACTATTAAAATCGTGGATAAACTAATTGGATGGCAAGAAAAGAGTGAAAGTTCACCAATGTCATCACATGGATGCAATTGACACGTGACGTCTCGTTCTGCTGACCAAGCTGCAGGATATACATGTATATAGTACGTATCAGGTTAAGAGTGCTCAATTTCATACTGCCCTCTATGGGCATTATTGAGCAGATTTATTACTTGTCTACTGCTGTATAAGAAAATACATAATCTTTTTTTCTCAAGGGGGGAAGGGGGAGTGTTAACCCTTAACCCCTCACGGCCCTGACACGTACTATAGCTTAGAATCCTGTTGACATTTGAGACTAGCGTGAGTTTGTTTACTAGGAAGATTTTACTACGATTTAGTCTTGATCAAGGTCACCATATCTGTGTTATGGCTTGAGTTGAAATACAGTAACTATACCCATAATGCAGGACGACGACTTTTTATACACATGCATGTAATTCGACATGGAATTGCACAAGTTATATGGAAATTCAATGTTATTCGTATATACTGTATGAACCTTGGAGACTATGGAGTAGACGGTAATGTATACGTCTGGGTAAATCGACCCCGGGTAAGGTGAGAGCAGTCTACTAAAATGTGGTCCTAAATTGGCTCAAAATTAGGGCAATTAATATTTTGCCATCCCCACCCTACACATTGCTGAAATCGCTCTCCGTCGAAGATCTGCATAAAATAGTGGAAAAGCCTTGCGCAATCTGTAATCCAAGCTGTGTAGACTTCCTCTTACAAAAACAGAAGCTTGTAGCTAGTGTCAGCCAGCTGGGCTTCATCAGCTGAGATAAATACTGTACATGTAAGCCTACACACGTAATGCAGGCCTACCGCGTTATTCTGGCTACTCCTACAGTGTACATGTACTGTACGTTCGACGGCAGTAAAATTCGACTCAAGTATCTGTGCAAATGAAATTGGTACGGATAAATCACCTGACACTTCTCATTTGAATGGACAGATAAGCTGGCGTCTTGCTTATATGATGAACGATTCAAAATGTGTAATGGTTAACAGCAGATATCAGTTGCAACCAAAGCTGGCTTGTAGTGGCTTTGGGTCTATTACTTTTGTACTTTAACTATTAAAAGTAATTGGCTTTTTAGGAAAGCGTTAGCTGAGGCAGAAAAATTACGACGCTCCGGACCATCATTGGATTCACTCCAATTATGCAATGCAGTCACATTCCTCCCGTCTATAGTGAGAGAACCACGAAGAACTGAGCACAAAAATACCGTCTTGTGTGCGCTATTTTTAATTGTGCCAGCTAATTACCTTTCCTGAATTAGATTCAGGCTTGTTTTAATAAAAATAACGTAAATGGTGCCTACTCGAGGAAGTGGAGCTTTTAGAAAACCTGACAAAATCAGCGACCGAGTGAATGAAACTCCGATAGTCATTTTTTTTCTGCTTTGAATGGATATAATTAAGAATCTACGTGTAATCTTTTTTGAAATTTAATTCATGTCCAAGAACAATTACTATACACTTGCTGTACAATAACGGCGCCATAAAAGGAAAAATTGAAGCAATTTTTGGAATAATTTTTATTTAAAGACATTTCTAGTTTCATTTTGGCAGAATCCAAAAATACAGAAAGCCGAATAACAAATATTTCATCATTATTTTCGTTACGGACAACTCAAAAAAAAGATTTACAATGCCAATTTCGTCAACTTTTCCATTTAATGTTCCTATGTTAGAGTGAATTTGACATCCCACTGAGATAATGTAACTGCATGTAAGTCTCTTTATCCAAAATCCATCAAGCCTTTTTTTAGGACTCCACCAATAAGAAATAAAAGGATTTTTTTAATAGGTACTTACTTTTCTCATTAATCAACAGTTTCACTCGTTGAACATATTCATGTACACGTATTTTCCATCAATTATGGACAAAACCACGATACAGTGTACGTAGTTTCAAATTTACTGCTTTGTTACCATAGTTACAGAAAACCTAATGCACAAATATATACTTTGTAGACTATTAACATAATTACAGTATGGAAAACGAGCGGAGGCCACGTCTGAAAGCCATGCAGTGATGTTTGCTGAGTGACATTTAGGAGAAAAAATTAAACATGATGCATATACATGTAGCATAACGAGTACAGTATACTATCAAATGTTTAACTATGTTTTTAAACAACTTACAGGGCACAAAAATGGCATTGTGACTACTTTACGATCTCTGTAAACATGGCAACATGTGTTCCTCTCTGTATATCCTTGTAGATACACTGGCATTTTAGAAAATCTCCAGCAAGTAAGAGGGGGGGGGGGGGGGGGGTTTGTAGCCCT